>JACGCM010001488.1:600000-884582 GCA_014058105.1 Kingdonia uniflora | reverse complement strand
CACAGTGAGTATTTTTAATTTACCAGTGATTTTTTATCAGAGTATGAAGACTAAACTGTCCAAAAATGTGATCATACCTGGCAACCTTTGCGAAGAACTCAGTCTGTGGTATTCATGAGACTATTTTGAAAACGAGATCGCCATCGAGATATAACTCTGCATACCTCTCCCACAATCCAAGTTGCCTAAACCTGTATATCTAGTCTTACCATATGTTTTCTTACCTATGATCATAAAAATAAGTCATAGTTATTGGGGGATAGCTACCTACAGGATGGTCGACATAGAGTTTGTTGATGTGTTTGATTAGATCGGGGACGTAAAACCTTTTGCGAAATGTCTGGACACCTATCTCCCATAAGGTTGGACTGCCTCTTGTGTTCATATACAAGAACGTCAGGTGATTTCAGATCCTTAATTTAAGTTACTATCGAACGATAACAAGTCTTAGATTCATACCCAACGCCTACGACATGTAGCCCGCACAACCCCCGAGCAATGTTCGCTTCGTATCGAAATACAAAATAATCAGTATGTCAATATGAAAGAAAGATCACTAATCCTCAACAATTGAGAGCCTAGTTAGATACTAAGCAGAGCACAAAGATATGGTACAGTATAAAATATATTTAGAACAATCTGAGTATAGATAGCTAGAAACAAAAATACATCGCATCTTTAATAAAAGGGCAGAAACTCCAATAAATTTAAATTAGATCTCAGGAATAACCTATTTCTACTAGTCCTTGCAGATCAGTGGGCAACTTGCTGGAACAAAGGCATAAATTGCTTTCCCTTCTTCCTGATACTATCCAAATCACTCTCGTTTGTAAACCGTCTTGCACTTCCAATCAGTATCAACTTCTATTGCTACGCTTTCCCCTTATCCTTCTTTATCCAAATCCATTGGACGGCAAATCGACACTTTCTACCAAAACTAAAGCTTGCAGTTGTACAACTCATTGTGTGGACTCTTACTTAAATTGTTATCATCTTTGCATTCAACAGCACATATCTTTATTAGTTACAAGGAGAAAGAAACCTGCAGAACTTAAATTCTCTCCAGTCCATGCTTGTTATCTGAATCCACAATCTGCATCTATGTTTCCTCTTTATTTCGGTTGCTATTACAATCATTGTTTCGAGAACAAATGATGGTCTTCTCTGGGGCAATGAGAACCAAATTGTGCTGAACTACTATAACAATTTGATTTTTAGACGATTCTGAATTTCACTTAATAGTAGGAAGTTTCAGGATTCTAGCTTCTGTAAGGAGTTTTAGCCTCTTTTTCAGCTTTGTGTATTTTGTTTTATCTCTAACCGTAGTTCTTTTTCTATCTCTACCAGCGTACCAAGATAGAGGAAGAATTAGGTTCATGTTTCAATAACTCATTATTAAACCAAACTACCAAGTAACAATATCAAACATTGCTAAAATAACACCCCATACAACAATGTGATGGAGGATTCTTCAGACTTTTACTCTATGAGTATGCATTTTGTTTTGTAGCTTTTGAAGCTAGTCTATCTGCATATAATCTTTCTCTTAAAATCCATTGCCATAACCATTTTCTTCTGCCATTATCTTCCTAAAGAAACATGCATAAACCAAACATGTAAATGTGAAAACTGATAATGTGCAAGGGCTTACCTTTCTAATTTATATGCATTTTTGTTTGTAGCTTTTGAAGTAGTCTATTGCATATATATCTCTTAAACACTCCATTCTCCATACACGTTTTTCTTCTGCCATTAACTCCTAAAGAAAACATGGCATAAACAACACATGTAAATGTGAAAAACGATAATGGCAAGGACTTACCTTTCTAATTTCTCCCACAAGAAGGAGCATGTCTTTCTATTGATATTTTTTGGAAACATCTCCACTTAATAGAATTCAAATTTGAACATAATACCCATATTTTAGCACTGTTTGGGCAGATTATAGTTCACAACATTTTTTGAAGCTAGTATGGAGTGGAGGGAGTGGAGTACTTGAATGTGAAATGGTCGATTACATACAGTATGAGAGCATCTCTATTCTACTATGTACACACAATGCTCTCAACTTTCTTTTTCCAATCCCCTCTTGGACTGTAAATTGTAACTGCAGTATCATATTTCCCAGATTCGACAAGAATAAGCCAACACTATAGTCAAGACAGTTCACATTCTATAGTCGAAGAGGGCACCTCCTATAGTCAGAGCAGTCAACAATCTATAGTCGAGGATACTCTCATTCTAGAAGATTCCGTGAGCCCTCGACTTACCAAAAGTAGCCGTTGAATCCCGGTCAATAAGGAACTTTAGAGATCCGCTAAGTTCGCCCACTCCTCTCCGGAATAGGAGACTTTTCTTTCTTTGTAAACCTGCTATATACCTATAAATACAGGCAGAGAATAGGTTCAAGGGACAGAAAATCTCTGAGACTAATATTCCTAAACGCTAGCAATATTTTGAAACTTGTAACTTTCGGCATCTTCTAGATTTTCCATCAAATCCTCGAGGGTCGTAGTTTTTCCTCGGTTTCTACTGAGTTTCCACGTAAAATCTTGGTTATTAGCTCTTTTAGACATCTTTATGAAAAGTATTGGCAAATGTTTTCTTCGGAAACACACCAATGCAATTGCGCCGTCTGTGGAAATTAACATACTTTTCTAACATTTCAATCCTAACACCGTCCAAATGACCAACATGACTTGAGAAGCCATTCTAGTACCGTAAGAGATTAGGACATCCAGGAGCCCTCGATCTGTATTGCGGTTCTTGAACTTCAAAGCAAATGGCTTCAAAAAGACCCAACGACTGGAAGATCAGGTGTTCATAGCTCAGCTCACAAAAGGAGAGAGAAAGCACCAAAAATCCCTGGACCAGCAGGTCAAACCCATCAAAAAGAGATGGAAAGATTGTGAAGAACAAAAGATTGATAACATCTCACCAGCTCGCCACCACTGGCTCAAGTGAACATTGATCAAGAGCAGTTCAACATGATAATCACCTAAGGAAGACGACCACGCGCATCTCGATCTAGTGTGGCATCCTAATAGAGCTCTCGACATTTTGGGTTAACTCTTCAACTTCGTATGCAAGGAAGTCGACGTACACGCATCAACTACCTCCACCAGAAAGAATGCCATCAAGATCGATCGGACCATAGGGACAAGGATTTTGTTCTCAGTCGCAACCCTGCCTCTTCCCAGCAGTATATTTGTCACCCTGATGACTCGCAAAAAAAATTCAACCACACTGAATCCAGCGATGATCTGTGCCGAAAGAATCGAAACAAATCCCATCTCCCCTATCTATAAAAATAGTCCTATTCCAGAAAATTTCCATATGCCCAATTCGTCGCATTATGGCAGAGCCTACTAGACCGCTTACGCCATTTTTGACATTTCAAGCCTACATGATTGTACTACTTAAAACTCGACCATGTGTGTGTCGACTGTTCAACATGCGCCTACAAGAAAACCCACTTCGATGGTCGTATATAACAGAAGCTTCTATCCACCACTCAACAATACAAATCTTGTTCGAATCCACTACAGCTCTTACCAGGAGGCGTAAAATCACCGTAGATTTTTTAATTTATATTTCAGCAAGGCGAAAGGCGATTCCTTGGCGACTTTTTTATAACGTTCCTCTAAAGACCGTGAAGGATGGTAATTCAGACCCCCGATCGTGTTACCACATTTACCTGCCGTCGTATTGTACATAGATTCCAAGGTGTCGCGAGGAACGTACTACCCACAACCACGCATTGCTTCAGAAACTGATCGGGCATTGTCAATAATTACATCGAGCTGGAGCGCTCGAAGAGATAAGAGAATAGTCCTTGGTCTTCATTCGAGAAAGTATCTTTGATTTCGTCAATGCGCAACCACTTGAAATACCAAGCTATAAGCCAAAATACTGATAAATCAAGCGAGGGAAGGGCAGGCCGACACGACCTGCCAGACTCTGCTCGACACATGACTACAACCTCTCTCATTATCTTGCAAATAAAAGGAGGACGACGTGTTCTCATGCGCGCAGACGATTACAGACTCTTCCAAACAAACCCGTATGTCAGCTATCTAATGTGCATAGTCATGAAATGACAACTGCTTCTCCCTCGTAGCTATCTTTCATCGTGTCCTCTTAGTTGAAGTACTCACTTAGTAATTGACTATTAGAAAATTCTGACGAACAAGCAAAAAATGCAGAATTCATCCAATTGCTCCAGGGAACCAAGGGGCTCAACATGTATATATGATGGATTGATTAAAGGGAGAAAAAAAACAAGAAAACGATCATATTACGTCTTCCGCAAATGACCTCCTCCAACAAATCCAGCTAAACCCTTCTAAGTACAAGTATATCCAGCGTCCTTACAAATAATGCGAGGAATGGTCCAAGTCAGCTACATACCCTCATGAGTCTCTTATATTATGTTAAAGTCGGATACGATTACTTATCCACACACTTCCCATTGATACTGGAGGCCAGAGATTGTATTATTCCGTAGAGCGATCGAATTATGGTACTTACCGATTTGGCAACGCTTCGATAATAACAATATACAAGTTTTAATAGTCGATGGAAATCACTATAGGAGAACTAACTCTTCCGGTCCAAGCGTTTTGGAACCCTATTCGTCAAATTTCTTGTCATCGATGCAGAGTCCAAGTATTTGGTCATTTTGGGAAAGTGTTATTGTCGTAATCAAAGAAGTACCCTCCCACTTATCATTTAACGCTCATTTTTCTAAGCGATTACGGATCCTACTGAATAAAGGTTAGCCAAGCAGGGCGCAAAGTGCAAAAATACCACTATCAACCCTCATAACGTAACTTCTCAAACTAGCAGTTACATGAAGTCCACCTGAGCACATATTCGCACTTAGATGTACGCACTGATAGTCGAAATGCTGACATTATGGCCCATAGCACCACTTCATTAGATCCAAGCAGTAGGCAATTAAAAGGAGGCCATGAAAATCTTACAGAAAACATCGCCGTCTTCGCCTGGACTTCAAGAAATGTCAGGATCGATCCTTCGTGTGCCACCCGCCCCAACCTCCTTCAAGCCGCAAGGAAATCCTCAGAAAATGAAAGAATTATGCTCCCTGACTCGCGATGTAGTTATGGAAGAATTGATAGCGTACTTACGTAGGATTCATCAGGAAGCTAATACCTGAGTGGTTTCAACGATCATCGCCGATACCCAAAGAAATGGGCAAATTGGTTTGTGTCGACTTAACGGAGACTCAAACAATTTCATACACCCAAAGAATGCTTTCGCTACCGCTCATTTTGCAACTTCTAGAGCAGCTGACAGGCCCGAACTTCTTTCTAAATGGATCCGCCTCGGGGTACACCAGTTCCACTTGCGAAGAAGATAAAAAATAAAACACCTCCATAACAAGCCGAGGACTTTCTGGTAAGGAAATGCCATTTTGGATGAAAAATGCTGGAGGCTTACTTACTAAACTGGCCACCCAAATGTTCAGAAGTCAGCTAGGAAAATCATGAGCTTTTATTCAATGACATTCTTCAAAAGCGAAAAGGAAGGACATCTCCACAACCTTCAAAATCTTCGATATCTTCGCCAGTACCGGGATTAAATAAACCCAGAAAATACTCAATTACCGGAATCTTGCTCTGGCAAATTCCTGTGCCATCTGGCAGGACAAAAGGGGTATCGAACGATCCCGCTCAAATCGAAAGGCTCATGGAATCCCTCTCCCGACAAAACAAGGATGTTTAAAAATTTGTGTCAGATGTGTGACGCTGCTTTCACAAATTCATCTCAAGTCATTGATCGACTGCAACTTCTTACCTCATTCTTCTCGAAACCACTCCTCTATCAATAAAGAACAAAAGGAGTATTTGACTCCTGAGGTTGCGGCTGTTGTTGCTCTCCAGGAAGAAATTTAAACTGATGGATACGAAGGAACCACATGGCAGATTATATTCAAACTCGACAAAATGAACTAAAGGGAACATATAAGCTACAGTTATGCATGCATCGCTGCCGCTCTTGTTGAATTGCAGGTAGGGTTTAGTCCATATTATTTATGTCTGACATCAACAAAAAAAACTATTTTTGCTAATTTTTTCTGCTATTCTTGACTTTGATTCGAGTGAATGACGCCAAGCCATCCTCCTCATTTTACAACCGGGCTAATAGGAAGGACAACTCGATTGCTAACATGGATTCATGGGTTATATTGATTGTATATTGATGTTGGGGACTCAACTAGTAGAGGGAGATAATATTATCATTTTCTGACTCAACCGAGAAGCATGAGTCCCTTTCAGGGGCTTATGCATACTATATTCGTCTTGAAGATCCTCCGACATCTAATCCTGTCGAGAAATGTTATATTAAAGGAATGTTTTTTTGCGTTTATGAACTAAATCTGACTATTACTTTGTTTAAGTAAAGCTTATGATGTACAATATATTCTTGCTATCATTTACCAAATATATTACAGTGTACCTACTACCATCAAGGGCTTTCATGTATAACATTGTGATGAGGACGGTAAGGAATAATGTGAGCACGGTCCATCAGTACATATATTTTTGAATCCTTTGATTAGGTACTCCTCTAATTTAGTTTACTAGGCTACCCATAAAATATTAAAGCTTCTTTCTTGTAACGAATTCATGTCAGAATAACATGCCAAATCCATATTTTATAGTTGCTAGAACCATGTATGCAACATTCATCAGCCGAGTATAAATTTATTTATTTTGACTTCTACTTTTACAATACTAGATACATCTATTTCGATCTTATGCTTCCGTGCAGTGTTTTCTGCCGTTTATGGCTTCCATTTAATAAGTTGTTATTTGCAGCTATTATTTGTGAAGCGCAGAGGACAGCTCATCTATACAGGTCCGTTGGTGCCAAGTCTCTGAACTTGGTTAAATTTTTTGAGATTGGTTGTGCTAAGTTGAATATCTGAAACTGCATATTGTAGCTCACTGTTTACTAGTTGTTATTTTTGAATGTTCATTTCTTTTGAATGTTTTCATATGTTTTTTTTTTCTCTCTCTTTCTCTAGAGAATTGAAGATGTTCAAATGATCAAGTCTGGTTATAACCCAGCTGCATGGATGTTAGAAGTCACATCTTCATCTGAAGAAAGTCGTTTGGGTGTTGATTTTGCCAAAGTTTACCGGAGATCTCATCTATTTCAGTACGTAAGATATTTCCAGTGGATTCTGGTAGGTTCACACCTGTGACTGCTTTCTTTTAGACTAATTGTGCTATCTTCTACTCTTCAGGCAAAATAGATAGTTGATTGAGATACTGAGCAAACCAAGTTGTGATACAAAAGATTTGAGCTTTCTAGCCAAGTACTCCAAGCCATTTCTCGATCAGTTTCTTGCATCTTTGTGGAAGCAAAATTTACTGGAGAAATCCGCAATACACTGTTGTCCAATTCTTCTACACTGTCATCATCTATTGCATGTTTGAAACCATTGCTTGAAGATTTGGGTCAAAGTGGTCTCTTCTTTCAACAATACCATGTGTGAATTCCTCAAGAGTATTTTTCTTCTTCTTCTTATTGACTCATCCCCGATATAGTTTTTTTGTCAAAAATGAAAGGATATAATTTAGAATACTTTATTTTAGTTGTTATCTGGGCTGATACCTTTCTTTTGCTTATGAAGAAATGTGACTGGTATTCTATTTTAGGTGTATCTGACTAAACTGTACTAAATTAGGTAGCTTGCACAATCTACGTCTAGGGATTCTAAAGTTTTGTGTTAACATGCTTATTTGCTTCAACACGTTTATATTCAATATTTTGATTGGTTCTACTTAATTTTTGCAGAGAAACCCAGCAAGATATCTTTAATACCATGGGTTCTATGTATGTAGTAGTACTGTTCCTTGGAGTTACCAATTCCTCGGCAGTTTAACCTGTATTTTATGCTGAAAGATTTGTTTTTTATAGAGAGAGGGCAGTGGGGATGTATTATGCTCTACCATTCGCCTTCGCCCGGGTTACTTTTTTTCCTAATAAATTGGAAATACCTCTATTTGGAAAGTTACTTTAAGGCTTCTAAAGTAGTGAGAAGATATACATCTTGTTTTTCTACGGCCACTCATAATCCTTTAGATGCTTAAGACGTGTATCCCAATTACACTATACGTCAATAGACTCGAGACACACGTTTTCATGTCTCTAGAATTGTGTTAATATCTTTTGTCCAGGTAGCCATTGAGTTCCCTTACGTTTTCATCCAGTCAGTTATATGCAGCACCATGTTCTACTCAATAGCATCATTTGAGTGGGACCTTTAGTTCAGTTGGTACACATTCTTTACTGTACTTCACATTGTTTGGGATGATGATGACCGCAGTCACGCATAATCATAATGTGATAGCAATTATTTATGCTCCATGTTATACGTTGTAGAATCTCTTTAGTGGGTTCATGATTCCTCCCAAGCTAAATGTAGTAGCCTACTCGCAGCCTTCCAGCACTAGTCGAATACTCGAAGGCTACATCGAAGCCTACCTATAGACTTGAAGCCCAACAAGATAGTAACTAAGTCCATGAAGTCTTCTGTGATTAATCTTCTATTACACATTACCCTCGAGGCAAAAATAGACTTGCCAATGCCCTCGCCTACATAGCAGCCATGTTAGGCCAGTCCGAATCTCGAACACTCCATATCAAAGTACTCGAAAGCCTAAGTATCGACAAGATGGAAGTCAATACCATCAATACTGGGGGCGAGAGTCTCGATCTTGAAGACTGGCACACACCCTTCCTTGCATATTTCAGTAGTTCTACCCTCCCAGAGGATCTTAAAGCCAAACGTTCATTACTAGAAATTTGTCGACGATACACCATTCCCAAAGGTGGACTGCACCGCAAATGCTCAAACGGCATACACCATAGTTACATCACCCAACACGAAGCCACTACCATACTTATTGAACTACACGTAGGTAACTGCGATACTCACACTACTGGTCAATCTATGGCTCTTCGAGCCGTAACCCAAGGTTTATTCTGGCCCAATACTAAGAAACAAGCTGAAGAGTATGCAAAACACTCTGATAAATGCCAACGTGATGCCCAGGGCATCCGAAGCCCCTCACAAGACCTCCATTGCAGCCAAGTTTCCTGGCCATTCAAGCGGTGGGCCATTGACCAAGTGAGCCCTTTCCCCAGAGCTTCAGGTAGCAGAGAACACATTCTAGTGGCCATAAATTATTTTACTAAATGGGTCAAAGCTGTGCCTCTATATTGAACCTGGGAAGAGGAAGTTATCAAGTTCTTATAGAAAAATATCATCACGCATTTTGGTTGCCCTCATATGATTCGATGCGATAACGGTCTACAGTTTGTAGAGAGCAAAGTCTGCAATTTCCTTAAGAAGTACAACATTATCCTTTCCCCCTTTACACCTTATTATCTATAGGGTAATGGTCCAGGTCGAAGCAATTAACAAAACCATAGTCGACGGTCGTAAGAAATGCGCCGACCAAAAGAAAGGGCGATGGGTTCAAGAACTATAACATTTACTCTGGGCCTATCATACCATACCAAGAAAGGCAATGGGCTACACTCCTTTCCTCCTAGCTTACGGTACCGAAGTTGTCTTGCCCACTCAGTTCGAAGTGCCAGCGCGCGACCCTGATCTCCCCGATGAAGATAACGAGTTCGAACTTGGATGCAATATGTTATGAATCGATGAAACCAGAGACCAAGCTATAGCTAACCTCGGCCACTATCACCTCTCTCTCCAGAAGTCATACAACAAAAGGGTTCAACCTCGAAGTTTTGATATTGGAAATCTGGTACTCTAACGTGTCATACCCTCTTCGAAGCCTCGCAATGCCAGCAAGTTTGTTGAATCCTAGGAAGGACCTTATGTCGTGTATGACAAAACCGACAAAGGATCTTATTATTTAATGACAGAAGATGAGCAGCCTCTACCCAACCCTTGGAACACGATGCAGTTAGTCTCATACAACAGGTCACGGCCACCACCTTGTTCAAATGATGTAAATTCAACATAATCAATGAACATATTTTTCTTCTCTGAGCTTCATGTCCTGTCTCCAGTGAACTTCTTGAGTTAGTAACCTAAGTATCATGTCTCCAGTGAACTTCTTCAGTTTTTCAAGGTTCCAATTTGAGCAAACCCGAGTGTCATGAATGGCCGACAAACCAGATACTCGAAGATGCATTGGGGCCGACCACAAAATGCTTCGTTTAGGCTCAAAACTACTGATAGACCAGGGGCGACCTTTCAAGTCCAGTGAACTTCTTGAGTTGGTCAAACCTAAGTATCATGTCAACTCTTCGACCCGACTGTAACTTGAGGGCGACCTCAAAGTTTTTCAAGGTTCTAATTCGAGCAAAGCCAAGTGGCATGAATGATCGATAGACCGGACACTCGGGGATGCATTGGGGCCGACCTTCGACGTCCGGCGCAGTCTATACTTCGATATTCACACTGAGATACTAGCATAAAAATACATACCAACAATTCAAATCAAATACATACCAATAGGTCAGGTTCAACTACATTACTCATTGTTCAAATTCTACCTATCCAGCATACTGAAGCAAAAAAAAGAAGAGAGAGTTGACTACAGACGACGGAAGCCAAAGAAAGTACCTTCTCCAAATACCCCATTCCTATAGGATTGGCCACACTTACTCTTTCTCCATGATCTCCTACAACAATACCTTCACTGCCTTCAACAGCGGGGGACAGCAGCACCTTCGACTACAGATCCCCATACAATATTGCCAGCACCAACACCATCCCCTTAGACCACGGGATCAGCTACTACAACTCCAGCACCTCCCCCTGTAGGGTCCACTTCCATCTCTTATGTCTGTGTAACATCTTCGATAACAGGCTCTTTTATTGGAGGATAGGGATCGAAGGTCTCTGGATTGTACCCCAACCCATCTATAAACTTCTTTAGGGCTGTCGCCACGTCACATTCATTATCATATTGCGCCTGGAAACGTGCTTTGTTGTTCATCAGCTGTTCATCCTTACTAACCAGCTTTGCCTCCAACACTGCTACCATTTGATTACAGTTGGCGATCGCAACGTCGACTTCCCTTGCAGCATTGGCTCGAATTTGTAACTTATCTCATTCTAGCACACCGACCTAGGTCTCCAGTGACAGAATGGTCCCCTGGGAGAGCTCCTGCCTGTCTCTCACCTTCTTTAGCTGCTCACTCGATACCTTTTGGGATTTGTTAAAAGCTATTATCCAAGCATTCACCTGCACAAATACTCGACTAATTAACAGTTCTCGAGGCATAATTTTTAACTTCAAAATTCCATAAACACTTACCTGGTACAGAGCTTTGTTAACTTGCTTCCCCACTTCATCTGGGTTTGTGCCGCAGAGAGTAGCCATCGACTCGGCTGTTACTCGAGCGTTCTCCTCCAGTTTGACCTCACGTCGCCTCACTTCGGGTTGTTTATCCTCATCATCAGCCATCTGCTCACGAGCCCTCTTCTACAAAGTTTTCTTTGTTTGCTGCATTGTTGAAGCTTCGTCAGTGACCTTGCCTTTACCCTTGCTAGTCTGCCGTGGTACCTCAGGAACAGTCTTGGGCACACTTGATTCTATCGCCCCAGGCCCTCCTCGTCGAGACCTCGGTAAAAAGCTTGACTTTTAGCTCAAAGTCTTGTAATCTATCTCACCAGCCCTCGTCGAAGAACTTCCTTTTTTTCTCTTCTTTAAATGCCCAGCAGCAGCTAGAACGTCTCTCAGCAAAGTGTTAGTCTTCTTTCTTATCTTTCTGACAATACCTAACTTACGAAATACCTTATTTACCTGCTCTTCATCCTGGTTGATTAGTTCATCAATATAACTCATCAGGTTCTTCAATACTTTATTTGTGGGGTTTGAAAAATATGAGAGACAAAATTAATAGTTTATTCAAACCATACAATCAATATACTTCGAGTCTTCACTTACATGCATTGTACAACCTATGCTTCAGCCTCAGTTCCACCTCCCCCTCTGTATTCTTATAATTCCCCTTCATCACCACCAAATCCTTATCCCATCCACGCCCAGTCGAACACAGGTCAAATAACCATGGTTTATCCATATGGCTATAAATGTGATATGTATCTGCCTTCTTATCTGCTTTCCGCAAATAGAACGACACAATGTCAAACCACTCGATCAAAAACTTCCTTTCGCGTTGCAATTCTACATTCATCCCTTCGACAACTCTCATCATTTCATAAAAAATTTCATTCATCTAGCATGGGGCAACATCCCAGAAATTTAATACCTGCTTCACCAACCTTCGAAGATGTATTTGCATCCCTAAACAAATTTGGCCTCTGAATGCCATAATCCCCACCTAAGGGGAATCCTTAAACGTGTACTCGTCCCTTAATGATACCAGAATAACACCCACCTTCGACAAACCATATTTTGCCATGAATCGATCCAGCCTCGCATTTTCCTGAGTCGAGACTAGCCCCACAGTTGTCCCTAAATCGTTTGTATCCTCCCTATTATCACTCTCATCCTCATTTTTTTCATCGTTACGCTCTTCGACTATTCGGGCCCTACGACAGCTCCTAGTCGATGCTCTAACTTTTAGCGCTACCATAGCCACCAGGGAATCCGTGGCAATTTCTAAAACTTCCAAATCACTGCCCTTACCCCCTCAACCACTTCTAGATATACTTGGTTAGTTTACTTCGTCCTCCTCATCTACCAGCCTCATCCTAAAAGCTTGACGGGTACGCATTATACCCTATAGAAGAAGACGATCGACATTAGCTCGATATATTCGAGTATCAAGGTTCGATATCATAATATTATCTATCCTCACTAAATCGACCAACCTACAGTCGAATGTTTGATTGATACCCCCACCCTCTCGCTCCTCCCAATTTATCACTTGGCCGAACTTTCAGCCACATGTGTTACCCCCTTCCTCAATTACACCTTTAATTTGTTTGGGTAATTCATAACGGTTGGATCAAGGATATCACTTGGTTTGGCTAACTCTACTAAATTTTTGCGATTGTAGCAAGTGTAGAAACTTGTTTTATATCAACGACACTACCAGGCATAAGATAAGGCATAGGTAATACTAGCTTTCATCTCTTTCAATATGTCTACGATATTACTATAGTTCAAATCAATTTTTAACTTGGTTTGACTCAACCCATCTCTGCGATTTTAGCAAGTGTAAAAACTTGTTCCATATCAAACACTCTACAAAACAAATGTTAGGTCGAGGGTAACACCTTCGTCTACTTTAACCTGTTTGGGTCATTTATAACGGCTGGATCAAGGATATCGCTTGTTTTGGCTAACTTTACTAAATCTCTGCGATTGTAGCAGGTGTAAAAACTTGTTTCATATCAACGACTCTACCAGGCATAGGTAATACTAGTCTCCATCTCTTTCAATATGCCTGCGACATTTCTATAGTTCAAATCAAGTTAAAACTTGGTTTAACTCAACTCATTTCTGCGATTGAAGTAAATGTAAAAATTTGTTTTATATCAAAGACCCCACCAAACACAAGATAAGGAAAATGTCATACTAGCTTTCATCTATTTTAATGTGTCTGCGGCAGATACTATAATTTTTTATGTCAAATTCATATTACAAATGATTTTTTTCTATTGATGGGGTGTCAGCAGTGCTTCCCCCAACATCAAGAGGTCAAACATTCAATTCACGGATCACAGTAACCATACCCGAATCTATCTGTTGAGTAGTCTGAGGGCCCAATTGGGTTTCCATGAGGCCCAGACAGTTCCCTCAATCTATCTTAACTCCACAAATGCATCCCTTATCTGACAGCATCTTGAACAAGGTATCTCGTTCTGACTCTAGTTTTTTAACTTCATCTACAAAAATATACAATAATCGCTTTTATCAGGTCTGAGCGTGGCGCATCAGGTATGACCATTATTGTAAATCCCGTTCTCACCTTCTCAAGGCGTGACTCTAACCTAACATACTCATACTTTTGTTCAGTCAGTTCCGTATCGACCTTAGCGTGATAGATCATATTTTCTTCCAATTTCTTCGTATATTTATCTGATTTAGCCAGGTACATGGCTTCTAAGTCTACTACCCAGGCACGAAGTCTTTAAATTTTTGTGTTCAACTCTTTCCTAGCCGGAATATCTTTCTAACTCTTCTTTCCTCTTCATCAACAATTACTTTTCTTTGATCTCCCCTTCCAAAACTTTCCCCCTGATAAGATTAGCATCCAACTTCTGTTGGCATTCCCTCAAGTTCGTATTTCCCTTCTGAATATGCCAATGAATACGAGATACATTACTCTCTAGCTCTTTAATTCAACCTGAGAGACTAACCACATCCCCTCGAACTAAAGGTACCTTAACCTCAATTCTACTTCCCCCTGAGCGCTCTCTAGCCTCAACTTTCTTGGCACGCGCAATGGCCTGCGCTAGTTCAGGCTTAAGTAGTGTAACCCTCTCATTTAAATCATTACACCTCCGTTGTATTTCCCAAAACTTCATATCCTTGGCGAGTAGGGCTATTTGTAAATGTTCAGTCGCGGCTTCCGAAGGTGATAGATTCTCTCAAACTACCCTCAGCTCATTGTCTTTTTTAAGCAATTTTTGTCTCATTCGCTCCAGCTCGATCTGATAATTCTGAAGATCAGATCGAAATCGCTCCTCCAATCTTTCCAACGCTTGAATACGGTATTGAGCCGTGTCGGCCTACTTACCCTTAACTGTCAATGCGTCAACCTAACTTCCAAGCTTCTCGGCGCATTTGGTTATCTTCGCTAGCTCATTTACCCCCTTCTTTATTTTGGCATCTTTCTCTTCGACCTGAAGCATAAGGTCGGAAACAGCCTGGGTCACCTCCATAAGTTTCAGATACACTTTTACGTATTGATCTTCTTTATTCTCGCTCGCCTCCCTCATCCTATCAAACTCATCTACAAATCCCCGGTTACACTTGAGTAAATCGTCCTCACGAGAGCGAGATGAATTTAATTCGACCTGGGAATATAAATTTTTTTAGTACAGTACGATTCAAAAAAACTTTTGAATACATACTTACTTCATTTCTAAAGAGTTTATATGGTTTCTAAACATCTGCGGTGTCAAAGTACTTTTAGACTAAAAGTTTGGAGCGCATCATCAGATGAACACTTCATGAGTTCTCTTGTGGCGTATAAGGTACATACTTTCGATATGCTACTATATATTAATAATGCTGGATTTATACCATGCACCATACTAGTGTTATATGCATCTATATCCTATTTACTTTATAACTTAACGTTGATATAACATACAGGTCAAAAGACCTATCCCGATCTGACCTGCTGCTCCACTTGCGCAAATAACAAGGCTTTAGAGGTCTCTCTTTTCCTGGCAAGTCCAGGCTCTAGATCTTTTACTCTGAGACTCATTTCTCTAAGTGCCTACAAAAGGTTTATAAAACAATGTCAACTTACAAAAGTTTCTTCCCCACACACAATTCAACAACTTACAAATATTCATAAAAATACACATAGCTACCCTACCTTCTCACTACCACCCTCTGGGATCTCGGCATCATCTCCTTGGTTGTCAAGCACTATCTGGCGTAAGACACCATCCAGATCATCTACGACCCCCACCACTTCAGCTTCCTCATTATCTCCTTCCTCAACATAGGTGTCAGCCTTAATGGCATCCACCTCCTCCTCGGAATACCCCTTCAACATCAAGTGACGACCCAGTCTGTCACGCTCCTCTACCATCTCATCTAAATTGGTCCTCGCCTCGACCTGTAGCTGGCCAATCGCCACAAAATAAGAGGCCTTCAGCTGCCTAACTTTCTTCATGGCTTCAGTCCTGACTCGAGCTAGTTCCTTCTCCAGCTCGCCCTTTGCCTTCTTTAACTCAGAATTATCTTCTTCAAAACCTAGCCAAATTCCTTTCACATACGAGCGACCTGCTTAAAACAAGTCGATCTCAGAGATTAGCTCGAAACATATAGCGCCAATCTTTCCCAAAATATAAAGCTTATCATCTTGCTTGTATCTTCTTCTCCATGAAGAGCTGCCAACCTGACCCTTTCCTGAACCTCTCTGAGGTCATCCACCACAGCAGATCGCACTTCAATGAGCTTCTCCTGTGACTCCCTCATGGGTTTGACTCTCCTCCTCTTCTCTTTTGCGACCTCACCACTTCCAGAGGTGCCCGAGGCCGGCAAAGCCTATAACATCTATTTTTTCATATATTTCTGAGTTATTTTGCTCGACATAACGTGATTCGGCTGCACCGAACTGCCCGATCCAGGAGTCTTGGACAAAGTGGTTTGACCCTCACTACCACTCATTCCTTTTGTCCTTTGTCAGCGTCTGTCATCGACCTGGTCAACTGAGCTTTCTGAACCTTTTTGATCAGTTGTCGATCTTCTTCTTTCTACTAAGGCCGAGTCCCTCCAACACTAACTCAAGCTTCACCTCCTCCTTCGCAACCTCGTCCAACAATGACTTTTTCCTCTCTACTTTAGAATTCTCAACTGTCACGAACAACATTTTTATTATTATTAATTACAGTCATCAGTGAAATATAGCAATAATTTTATCTATGCATGACTATACTTACTTTATTTTATAGTTCTAAACTGAAAATCCAGAGGTTCCTCGTCATCTCTCTAAAGGCAATTAACCTTCACCCATATGACGTTGTCATTCAAGGTTTGACCGGCTGAATTCAGATTAAAAAAACGAGGTCGAGTTGCGCTCGCACAGAACCTCCACTAGCCTTATAATTCTTCACCCCATAAAACTGTAAAACGTCCTCAGGGGTTATCCTCCTCACTTTTCCCTCCTTTCCCCATTTTTCATTTAGATGATCGCACACAGTTATGACCACCCACATATTCCCATTTAATTGAACAGGATATGCCCCAATTTCATTCATAATCCCCTTCGCCAGATTAGTTAGGGGAAGACTCAATCCATACTCTAATTAAGATAGGTAACTCAAAAAACCATCCTCGAGGTCATTCCGAACATCCCCATCAAAATACTCTAACTAGATCGATTCATCTATACCCCTATCTCATTTTTCCAATTCCAAATCGGCTAACAAATAAAAGTACTCTTCCCCCGCCGCTACCAAACAACCCCTAAACTGCCTACCGGCAAACTCTACATAATTACCCCACTTCCCTCCAGCAGATGCCTTAGCTTTACAAAACTCTCTAAAAGTATCAGAACCAGGAGGGTAAGATATTAATTGACCAAAAAAACCTGGAAATCGTTCAAATCCTAATTCCACCTCACTATCAGAATCATTCATCTGACCAGATGTTAATACCTCATTAACAAGAAAACTACCCATCATGACAAAAATTTCTACAGGCAAGTTCTCAACTCTACACAAATGCCCTTCACGCTCGACCTACATGCAGATTAAGGTATTTATCATTCTTTCATCTATATAGGTATATATATCACCCATTTAAACACAACATATATCTTTAACATATATACGTCAACATATATTGCATACATTTTTACAATCCTTCAGTATCCGATTAAGAATTTGCAGTAGTACCAAGCTTTTCCCTCACAACGCTGCTGTAAAGCCACCTATGAGATTTAATTTCTTTCGCCCTCATCAGCTGTTGATTACCTTCGGATAACTCCTTATCAAATCCCTAAATTTTTCATATCTCTCTGTATGTGCTCTCCAAGTTGTCAGAAGCCAAAAAATGTTTGATTAGAGATGAAGAAGCACTATTTATCTTTTCTCTCTCATGCGGCTGGCATTTATTGTGTCTCGCATGAACCATCCTCAATTTTGAAATCAAGGCATCATTACCACTCTCCATGTCAGACGCCTTGTACCTTTTTAATAAAACAACCTTTCCATCATTACTCCCTTCATTTTTTAACATATATTTTCTTCCTATTTCCATATCTTTTCCTGACCTTCCCACACTCATGATGACTTACTCTATACGATGTCAGGTTCTTCCTTCCTTACACACAAAACAAAACTAAAAGCTTCTGCATTTTCATATTTATGTTTCTCTGACTTGTTTATCATACTTATAGTGGTTGACGCCATTTTCTAAACTGTGCAAATTTTCAAAATTATTTGCTACAACATTCTCAAAACTGATTTGCACCTATTGAGGATCCAATTGACTTAAATTTTTTCCGTTACTATCAAAACAATGATACTATTCATGATCAACACTTTATATAACATCTATCGCAAACTTGGCAAACTAAAACGGTATCATCTAGCCACATTATTCGTCGCTCATCAGATCTTCAAAATCAATCTCAACTTCAGCAATCAAACCAACCAATCTTTCTCGTTCTACCGAGTCCCTCACCAATTTGCGAAAGCGTACCTCGTAGAAATAACGTGCATACTCGAGCTCTCTGCTCCTTACATCTAATCCTTCGAGCTGACATTCCTTCACCGACAGCTCAGCATCATAGCCCAGTGAACCAAAAATCTTCTCCCGTACTTCAGTAATATAGCTAAGCATCCTTCCACGACACGACAAATCCTTTGAGATCAAGTCTGTACCATCCTAATCCTTCCCCCATTTTTTTTACAAATCATCCTACCCATATTTATACGTTTTTCACACACTTTCCCCTTAAAAACGTGGTTCTTGTCCAGAATTTCGCAACATAAATCTCTTAATCTTAGAATAAATTATTCGAACTTATCCCCTTAGCAGATCCTAAATTATTTACCATACTCGATCTTATGCTACCAAGAGTTGTACTTCTATAGACCTATAGTAGCTTGCATTTCCACGATTACGTATTCCCTGCAATTTTTCTCCCTCGCCTGTTTAAACGTTATTCAATCATTTTTACATCACGATAGCATTGTCAGTACATATTCATCTTAGTTCGAGCGTTACAACAACATTGTTTCATTACATATAAACTATTATTCATTCCGATACCATGCAGTTCAGTTCAATTAAAAAAAAATCTATATATAGTTTATTGGATAAACAACTTTTATTCATATAGAAAACAGTACATACATCTTACAGAAACAAGTTTTTCAGAACATCGATCTCAGGAATACAACAAAATGTTATCAGTCCATAACCAGCCTCCAGGTACTTTACAGATAACAAGTTTTTCCCTGTTTGATAAAAGTTGCAGGTCATTCAGGCACACCAAAGCATCATGTCTTCCAGTTCTTCTTGCTTCAGTGATCTTTCACCCAGATTCAAAGTAGTTATTGGAGCCGACAAAAAGCTTCCCTCATATGAGTTTGGTTGAAGTCTAGTCAAAGTTCAAACAAAAATTATGCAAGCAGTAGACTCAGTGTTATAACCAAATTCTCGAACTAAGAGGTTTTTAAGCGCCACGACGTGATGGATATGCAGAAGCAAACTCCTACTGGTTGTCTCCATCCTTCATTACCATCACCCCTCCTTTGAAACTGCCACCACCAAAGAGTTGGTAGAGATGGAAAGAGCCCGACCTTAGAATCCATGACAATGCAAGGAATCAGAAAACTGCCTCGCAGATACGCCTATCCCAGCATATAAGGCCCAAACCCTGTCTCCCGCAAAAGTACGGAGACGGGCCCACAGGTCCACGTTTGTCAAGACGACAACGTGAAACCTCCACTTATAGTAAAATTCCTCTTCAGCTTCAGTCGCTTCATCTTTCGACAAACCTTGATACGTCAGAGGAACGGGAGCAGGTATCGACATCTCCAAGGAACAGTTACCGAAGTATTTCAACTTTAACCTCTGCGTTTCATACGTAATCCTTTCTTCAAGAACCATACTACAAGTCTTCACCATTATTAGAGCTTTTCAGAGAAATTTGCACAAGCAACAAGCATACTCTGCCCTCAAATCCAGTTCAGGTATCATTTATATAACACTTCATTTAATGTACAGGTACATTTTACCAAGTGTCATTATTCACTGCAGACACAACTTTTCGAGTCATAACTGTCACATACATCAGTACCTGCACCCTCATTAAATATATGCCATTTCCCAATAAACTGCGTAACGCCCCACATTCACAACTCTCATTATTCCGCTCCAAATATCAAAGATTTCACTCCATATTACAAGTTAACCGTTTCTCAACCAAAGCCACTCGTGACTTCGGTTGCGAGGGGGCGATTGTAGGGACTTATCCCTCGATCTCATTCAAAGTCAAACTCACCCAGTTCAAATTACCTCCATCTCAGACCCACGCTTTTTTAACACTCCAGTCAACATTCCAACCAAACCCACGAACTACTCAAGAACGTGGATTAAACTAAACCCAGATAACATTACCCAGTCAAAGATACATGTTTCCCATGAACTCGTCTGTTATTCAGTCAATCGTCACTAACCGCATTATTCATAAAATGTACTACAGCACGATGAAGAGCTGTGGGGAAAGCCTATATAAAGGAAAAGTTCCAGAAGAGACAGGGACCAAAAAATTATACAAACTTCTTATTTACGAGATTCAAAGCATTTCTATATTGAAAAATCACTTGTAATAAGATATCAGCCTCAAGAAATAAAGACACTTTCACAAAAATCTTCCATACGAGGTCGTGGTTTTTACCTATTCAGAGGCTTTCCACGCTAAAACACATATTTCCATTTCTTACTTTTTATTAGAGTATTATTACAGGTTCATTGGTGTGATAGCTAATTCCTAATCATTTCGAGCTTACAAAATTTGGCCATTATAGGTGTGAGAAACTAAGTTTGATATACAAAATTGGGCTCTTACATTTGGCAATGTCTGTGGGAAATATAACAATTAGCCGCGATTTTCAGGAGTAACAAATATCATTTCATCATTACGTAATATCGCCCAAATTGCAATCCTCTAGTAGGGCAGATAGAACGAGCTGAAAAACTTGCTCTTAATATCAAATCAGAGAAGCGCATCCCATTGTTACTCACTTCAGTTCATATTGGAAGTACCATCATTTATTCATTTCATGGTTAGCTAATTTTAAACTCCTTCTCTTTGCTTTTGGTCAAGGACCTCTTTGTTCTCACCCCTCAAACTCAATCACTCTTAAAAAAATCATCTATTTAGCTTGTCTCCCAATCAAAATCAAGCAAAACCCACACCAATTCGATCAAAATATAATAGGAACGAAAGCTCAAATAACCAATGCTACAAATCTCGTATCAGAGTTACAACAACAATACTCAGATTTAGATCAAACTCTAACAGATCTAAATCGAAAGCTCGATCAGACTATCATCACCTACTCTTTACATTCAGGGAAAATTAAGGACTTATTTGATGGAATTAAGCTTAAATTGGAGGATATTAGGGCATCATCATGTATTTTTGGTGAGGATTTTATTGGAGAGGAATTACTCTTGCCGTCCATTAAGATACGGAGAACAATATCGAATAATTTTAATTCGATTTCATCATCGTTGAATTCGCTGTCATCTTCGTTGTGGAATTTGATTTTGCAACCCCAAAAAATACAGCTACAATAGTAGCTACAGACCCACCAATTGTCTTATCTCTGGTGGTGACAGACTCATAAGCCTGGCTTCTTTGATCAAGAATTCTCTGTTATTACCAACATGCTTGAGCGGATTGAACTATTGGATAAATCAGTGATATCAAAAGAGGTTTCGTCAGCAGCTAAGGATTCAATAAAATGGGCAATTTCCACTAGGCTTGGGATTTTTGCCTTCAGATCAGTTATCTGTTACCATTAAAATTTTGCAGAAGCCGCTCGATAGGTTGCTTGCTTCTTCGATTATCACTGGGTATACTTTGCAGAATGCAAAATATTAGGTTTCTTTGACAAGAAATTTTGAGATGCCTTCCTGGATTTTTTTTAGCAATATGAGATTGGATGCCATCATGTTGGCTTAAATTTTACTTCTTATTGGTGCTGCGGTGAAATCTGTACAGATAGTATTACATACTTGGTCACCTGATACCATGGAGGTCCTCACTCTAGTATCCGCTTCGATTTATGCAGCGACCATGGTCACAACAGGCATTTTCATAATAGATCGGTGCTGCCCTTTATATTGAATTCCAACCTATGACTTTGATTGTGATCACTTCTGCAGGAGCAACGATGTCAATCCTTGCCACAGCCACAGGAATCTTACTATTTAAAGAGGGTTATAGCATATTGTGCACTCCAGAACTGCTTGATCCTCCAACATACAAACCTCAAGTATTAGATCCAGTCAATCGATTTAAATTATACTTGAGCGTGAGCTCTGTTGTGTCCAACTTTGTTGGTCCAAGGCCTTTCTCCTTTTGTCTCTCTCAGCTTGAAGAACTTGAACATGGATTCGCTAATATTCAAGCCTTTGGACCCGGTTAGATTTTATTTATTTCTGAAGTTTAATCACTGCTCTGTGAAGATCGATGCTTTCCGATATCGGGCTGATCTCGTGGTTCCTCAGCGTACTGGAGACACTTCGGAAATTCATGTTTGTCATCGGACTGCCTTTAGATCATAAGTGGTAAAGAAAAGTGTGGTATTCTCACAGATGTCCCCAACTATAATGGCATATTTTTCGGGAGGATAATCTTTGCTAATACTTTTAGTAAGGATGATGCAATGATAAGTTTAAACAAACAAGATATTAAGTGGAAACTCAGTAAAGGCTGAGAAAAACTACGATCTTAATGATGATTTTGATGTAAAATCCAAGAAGTTGTTAATTATTATAATTTATTGTGTGATATGAATGTAAGGATGAATGATAGTAAAGTTACGGATCCGAATAACTTATTCTCTACCTATATTTATAGTAGATACATACAGTTTTACAAAAAGAAAAATAGTTTCCTATTTCGGGGGTAGTAGGCGAACTTCGCGGATTTCCAGCGGCTCTTTTTGGCCAAGCACAATAATAACTTTTAGTAGGTTGAGAACTTGTAGTTGTAAATGTGGCATCTTCTTGAATGATGGGTTGTCTTCAACTATGATTTGTTGCCATCTCGTTGTAGAATCTGGGAAATATGCTACTATAATCGCCCCATTCTCGGCATAAGTACTTGTGGTTGTATCGAGAAGAAAATAGAAGCTGAAGAAGTTGTCGAATGTCTCATAAGTCTTTATTCTATCATTTCTGAGGTAAAAGTCAAATGAATCTGGTCATGTGTTTTATAAGGAGCATTTAATGCAGAATATTGGACTTTACAATTTCTAGAGGGTTGGGTTATAAATAGAGGGAGAAAGTAAGAGTTGATGTTCGGCAGGTGAACAATTGTAAGCTGTGGTGGTAATGATGTTACCCCAGGTATGGCATAGTGAGTGGCTGAAGTTTGTAAATGGTATTTATAACGACTATACAGAGGTAAACCTTAGTGTTATGTGTATGTTCTTGTTTAATCTTGAATCGGTAGTTATAATGGTTGGGAGAACTGAGGGAGGAGAAGGTAAAGAGCGTCGAAACACCATGTGTCCATTGGAGTTAGTGTTGTTTGCTATTACAGAAGGTGCTGGTACTCATCAATTGTTTGGAGAAGTAGTCACTGCTCATATTAGAGTTGTCGAAGCGAAGGCGGGTAGGGCGTCTTGTGTCTGTAGTCGACACATAAAATTTCTTACAATTTGTTGTTACTGTCATTCTGCATGGCGCAGATAGGTAGCAGGTTTTAGACGTTCCCTGACCTGCGATTCATTGAGTTTCATAGGATATGGTTGCCCCTTTCGCCAGAGGATATGCCAGATTCTGGTGAAAAAAAATACTTAGCTTCGAGTCCTTTATGTCAAATGATAGAACATAAAATGTAGCTTGATGTAATATAATCGAAGGAGAGAATTGTCAAATAAAAAATATAATAGAGTGTTCAATGAATAAAATTTGTTTTGATATTGTATTGCATTTGTAGATGGTGATCTCGAAGAAATGAAATTTATTAGTCGAATATAAGTAATCAGTTAGCTTATGTTGAGATAGAATTTTTTGAATGTATGTGAATGTCAAGGTTATGTTGTCAAGTTTATTAGATTTCAAATTGGAGTTCCCATATAAATTAAATGAGTAATATGATTGTTCGTGTTTGCTGTGTATATAAATACCATGTATAATCTGGGGTATATTTGTAGGAGTGGAGATGGTGAGGATGAGGGCTCAGGTTCAAAAGTATAAGCGTTCTAATTGTGTTTATGCAAAGTATTGGGAGTTGTTGGAAATTTATTTTGGTAAGAGTTGCGTAAACGGGCAAGTATTGGGACCAGTAGAGCCTAAATATGAAGAGTTGAGTGAAATGGAGGTGAAGGAGGCAAAGGAGGAGTATGAATTCCATTGTAACTTGCAATTCGTGAGTCCTCGTGAACGCGTCGGCAAGATAAAGAATCGAGCCAAGGTTTTTGTGAAGAAAGAAGATGATATGGCTGGTCGAAGAGTGTGAAGAGTGAATGAGTGTTGTTGTATGTAACAAATGAGTTTATGCGTAAAGTGTTGCTTAAAATAAATGAATATATTTGTTGTCGATGTTTGTGATTAAAATGTTCCGGAATATGATTTGACTTGTTTGAATGAATAAAATTTACTGATACAATATTGTATGGGTATGTGAATGTATATATCTCGATGATGTTTGTGATTAAAATGATCTCGAATATGATTTGACTTGTTTAAATGAATAAAATTTAGTGAAACAATATTGTATGGGTATGTGAATGTATATATCTCGAAGAATATTTGAATTTTAAAATTCTATTAAAATTGTCCCGAGAATATAGGAGAGTTGTAAATAAGAATAGATGTGTGTAGGTAAATGGAAACAAATGGCTAGGTGTACTCCTGTAGGTAATATTTTGAAGTATAAGGAAATGGATGTACAACTTCTTTATGACAAAATAGGTTGTGTTTTGGTGATGATGGACACATCAGTGAATTTAAAAAGAGATATGGATGGGTTAGAGAAACAGTGCATGGGCCTAATGGCTTTTAGAAGGCAAATAATCAAAGGCTTTGAGAAAAGATGGATAAGGCGTTATGCTCAATTACCCGAACGATAGCAAAGTGGTGTGATAAACAGTTGCGTGGGACCTATAAATAGCCCCGTAGTTGGCGACTGTTCATAATTTACAAATTCTAAAAAAAAAAATCAAGTGCGAATTTGTTATACTCCTCGCTTGAATCGCTGTCAACGATTGGGAAGGAGAAGATAAGTGTGCTAATTGAGAGGGCAAAACGTGTAAAATTAAGGGATACCAGGGCAATGTGAATTCAAGGTTAGTGGTTTTTTGTACTCGTTTGATATTCATTGATTCTATTGAAAACTTTTTGTAGATTTAGACACTTTTGTGATAGTGTAGGAAGTGATTGTATTTAGAAAGGCTGTAGTGGAAGTAATTAGAAAAATACTGCGGGGAGGGTTTTTCTAAAATTGGTCGCGATATGAAATGATGATGGTGTGATTGACGGAGGCATTACTGCCGTAAAGGTTTAAAGGATGTTGTAGATGGAGAGGTTTTTGGAAATGGGTGGCGATGAGTGAAGAGTATGATTTATGGGCGTCGCTGCTTTTACGGTGCGACTGTAGAGGAATTCTAAGTATTGGAGATGCAAATGTGAAGGGGTTCGGTATTGGAGTGCCGGATTATGTATGATTTGGCTAGGTTTTATGCCGGAGAGGGCAGAGTTTCAATTTATTAAATTTGGCTTGTTTTGGTGGGAAGTAGGGTACTACAAAACTATCTTCGAGAAGTTTCGGCACCTGAACTTTGATAAGAAATGTTAGTGACAGAAAAATAGTTATTGGTGTTAAAACTTAGGAAAAATAGTATAGAAATCTTGTATCAATAAATAAATGTAGTAATAGTATATTCATATAGTAATAAAAGAATGACTTGTTAGAGATAAACTCGACAACGATATGATTTGTAGCATATGAACATATATAATGTATCAGATATGATATAGACTAATTTGGTAAAAAATAGAATCTGATTTCAGGTTCATAAAAATGGTTAAACATATTCAAATTGATGATAAAGATATCTTCGAGAACCTTGCAGACGTAAAGCCTCTGTTAATTGATGTGACCGCCTATGTCCAAAAGTTGGGTAGGAGTTATAGGGTTGGGTCGAGTAGTGTGGATGTGGCAGGTATCGACCAGTTTAAGGTGAGTCCTAGGAATGTGGAAGTATCGGATAAGGAGGGTACTAAGACATATGTGGATCACGAGCTTCAGGCTAGTGATCGAGAAGGTAGTGGTAGGGGGGAGGAAAATGCTGAGGATGATGATGAGGCTTGTTATGAAGAGGGTCTAGAAACAAGCAAGATATTGAGTTTTAAGAAGAAGTACGGTATTCCTCAAGATATTATGTTAGAAGAATATTAGTATGAAATGATTGACCAAGAAATACCTTTGGATGACATTTTTGTCCATCGAGAACAAATCAAAAAGGGCTTGAAGCTTCCTCTTCGAGCTGATCAGAAGAGGTAATTGAACTTCTTTGATGTGGCACCTTGTCAATTTAATCCTAACATTTATGATCTCTTTCGGGTATATAGGGTGATAAACTGTCGATTAAAATCAAGAGGGGAAGAGTTGATCAATGTTGATGATCTATGTGTGTACTACACACTTAAAGAAAACCCTTAGAAGTTAGGGTATCGGTACTTGGCAAGGTTTCTGGAGAGGCCTCTATTTTATGACATGGTATCAACAGGAAGGCAGTATAGCGATGAATATCTTCTCATGTCGGGGAACTATGAGTTTGACAAGAAAGATCCAGGGGAGCCCTTAAAAAGAAAGACTTTCCATTTAGGTTTGTGGTTAGGTAATGTAATTGTTGATGTTTTGGATTTGTTTGTATTATCAAAATTATTGAGTAACTGTTGTTTTGTGTTTTTACAGCTTTGAAAGAGATTGAAATGAGCTCGACCATAAAAGAGAAGCTATACAATATCATGAGGGGCTATTAGGATAGGATCGATAACCTAGTTATCGATCAAGAGAAAGTGGATACTTTATTTTAAGAAGCGGGGATAAAGATATCAAGAGCTAAAGGAGCAGAGGCTCCGATTATTGACGGAAAGATGTCCGCGAGGAACAAAAGAGCGGCATACTCAAGCTTGCCCCTCGAGAATCCTTTACTTAGTGGCTACACCACAGATTCTGTTACTGCAAAAAGGGATGCGATGCTAATAGAACAGTTTGACAACAGTAAGAGAAAGAGGGTTGCTAGTCAGGTTGCTGTTTCTCTCCCCGAAGAGGGCATCTCGAAGATGAACAGTCAAGGAGGGGGTAAAAATTGATGAAACCCCAGCTACTGTTCCTGATGGGTGACCTCTAAAGGCTTCGACAAGCATGCTGCCAAAGAAGAAGGTATCATAGGAGTTGGCGAAGAATAAATTTATCGAGGAGTTAGAAACTGAGATCCAAAAGACCATGGATGCTTATATGTCTGAGATGACTATGGTGGAGGGGAAAATTGACGATTGTTTGGTGAGGGTAGAAAGTTTTATGACTTTTCTCAGTGAGGGCCACTGAAACATATCTAAGGTGAGGAATTTTTCTGCTTTGCTTCTATTAAAGAATTTGGTACCCCATTTGAATACTCATATTATGAATGTAATGCAGATCAAGAAGTTGTTGACCGAGGCCAAGCCTCGCATTGTTGGTGCTGGTACTTCCGCAAATTAGCTACTTGCCTATAAGAATATTAAGAAAGAACTGGTGAAGGATAAATAAGATCTGATCGAGGAGAAGAAGAAGTTGGAGGTGAGGCTGGGTAGGTATAAGCTCGACACTGGGAAGGTGAAGGAGGTTGCTCTTCGGGATACGAAGAAAACTTTTAATAAACAGGTCGAGGAGATAAGGGTTGACCTTGCGAAGGATAAAGATGAAGTTTTGTCTTTGAAGAAAACAAATTTTGAGAATGATATGCGGGAGCAGATCAATGATGCTCGAAGGGCGATGGAGGCGGAGCATGGAAAGATCCCGGAGGAGGTGAGGGCTACACTTATTTGAGAGAACCTTGACGCATGCAAGAAGATGAAGGCCAATTTTTTGGGACAGTTCAAGGAGATGGAAGAGGGGAAATATTTTTACAAGAGGTTGACTATTATTGGTAACCTGATTTTCCTAGATTCAAACCGGGAGGACGAAGTTCCTTAAACATCTGAGGTTCGTGATGGACTCGAGGCTACTGAGGATCCGGTGATTAAAATTCTTAAGGGTTTTCATCCCAAGGAAATATTGGATGAGCTTACTCTAGGTGGATTTGTGAAGGTTGATGATACAGTTTCTCCCCTTACAGGGTAAATTATGTTTGGAAAAGTTTTTTGTTAGATGAAAGATGTAAAAATGACCGATGGGACCGAAAAAATGTTTTGTTATTTTTGGAATGCCTATGTTGATGTTTGTCTAAGAATATTTTTAAAGTAATGCATGCATAGTTGTAAAATTTATGCTAAGTTTTGATATTCGACAAGATCGATAGTTTGAGATATAATTGTGGTAATTGCCTAATTCCGTAAGCTCAAAATGGCTTAGAATTAACTCTTTCACCAATGTTCTTATGATAAAAACTAATTTAAAATAAGAAATGACACAGGTGATTTAGCGTGGAAAGCCTCTAGGTAAAAAAAAACTATGACCTCGAGTTTAGAGTTTTAGTAACAGTGATTTTTATTGCTTGAGACTGATATCTTATTACAAGTGATCTCTCAAACTATAAATACTTGATATTGTAAATAAGAAGTTTGGTATTTTGACAATCTAGAAAATATAGTTTTCCTGGTAATTTATCGCATATTCTTCTAGTTCTTATCTCTTCTGGAACTTTTTATATAGGCTTTGTCCGCAGTTCTCTACCGTATTGAAGCACGTTCTCTGAACATTATGGTAAGTGGTGCTTGATAGAGTAACTGTTGAGTTCATGAGAAACATGTGTCTTTGACTTATTCATGCTTCTTTTTTTTGTGCTCGACCCACGTTCTTCATTAGTTTGTGGCGTAGGTGTCAATACTAACTGATATGAAGGTGTCTAGTACTCGAGAAAGCTTTTGACTACCCTTGATTTCATAGATGCCATCATTGTGCTTGAAGTAGAGTGTTTGATGATAGGTGGAAGCGATTGCTTCCATGTTGTGAATCCAGAAGTGGCCCAGAATCCTGAGATAACGAGATTTGGCATTGATCACGTAGAAAATGTCATTGATGGTGGTTGGTCCTGCGGTAATAGGTAAGATGATCTTGTCTACTCAATCTTCTTTAGAACCATTGAATCTACTAATATTGGTGTCGATTGGAATAACTTGATCGGCCAATCCCATTTGGTCAATTGTGCTCTAAAAGATAATTTTAATACCGCTTCTAGTATCGATCATCATTGTGTGCATGACAAATTTCTTCATCTTGGGCATTATGAATAATGCATCATAATGTGGAAATTTTACATGACTAATGTCGCAATCTTTGAAAGAGATCCCAAGTCGGCGATTGCTTAACTCAGGTAGAAGCTTAGCTTCTTTAACTTGAGGTGTAAGATCATAGCATTCTGACAGTCTTCTACGCTTGAATTGACAAGAGTTGGTGATCTAATAGATTTTGATCATGTTGTCGTGGTACATATGGTAGAAATGTTTCTACCCAGCTTGATCATTGACCTGGACTACTTCGAGCTGCTTTGCATAGATGCCATCCTTATATGATTCCAGGTCGATAATGTATTCGAACATCCGTCCCTCCTTGAAAATGAATTTTAGCAACTTCTATAAAGCATAGCAGTTGTTAGTAGAATGATGGTTTACTTTATGATGCATGCAGTACTGGTGGTTCTCGATTGGTTCTAATGGTTGAGAGGAACGGTATAGCTTATTCTTGGAGAAGATTGGAAAAATTATGGAGATTTGAACATTCATCCTTGGGAGGGCCGGTTTGGGTAGTGAACCGCCTTTCCAAAGGTTGCCAGTGCTTCCCTTGGAGTATTTTGATCACCGTGATCCTCCTTTGGTTCAGTGTTTTGAACTGTGGATGGACCATTCATGGTTAGGATAGATTTAGTAGATTTATGCCTTTCAACATCATCCTTTCCAGGTCGACATAACCATTGACCTTGGTAATCATATCCTCCAAGGTCGCAGGTTCGTTGAGGAAGAGGTTATTTGGCCTTACAGTCTAGTTGGAGCACGTTGGTGAAAATAGTAACAGCTGTTTCTTATTGAGATTGTCTACTTTACGTGCGAGCTCCAAAATCTTCTTTGCAAAAGCCTCAAACTTTTCACCGTGTGACTGTTTAAGATTAATAAGAGAATATAAATTTTCCTCTTTGTCTCTGTTGTGAGCATACATTTTGATAAATTGTTTCTACAGCTGATCAAATGTGAGTATAGAATCTTCTGGTAGAGAGTGGAACCACCATAGTGGTTCTTCCTGTAGACTTGTTGTGAACCAATGGCAGAGGATATGGTTGAGATTGGAATACAACCACAATGAATCACGGTATTGTTAAATATGCTCCTTTGGATCAGTGCTTTTGTATTTACAAATATTTAGACTATAAAAGCCTTTTGGTATTTCCATATCAAATAGTTCTTTGGTAATCAGACTCTCTTGTAACTTAGTAAGGTCATCTGTAGTACCCAGAACTTGTGCTTCGATCAACTCCTTGATGCGCTGATCCATATGTTCTTGTATGACATATTGACGTATCGATTGAGTGATTTAGCGAGGAGGTTAAGGATTGTGAGTACTGGTACCCTCCCTCAAATAATCATGTACAGGAATTCAATGTTGAGGTCATTATTCTTCCTTCTGACGTTTAGAAAATTTGTGACCTCTGTTGATTTCTGATAGAACTTCACCACCCAAATGAATGGAAGGTTAATGTTCGTACTGAATGTTTCTTGAAATACCTTTGTTAGTGGCTCCTCGAGGTTCGAATCTGTCTCGCGCATAAACCCAGGATGTTTCTGGCAATTGATCATGATGCCTTGTTGGCAGAGCCTGTTGAGTGTCTTGCAGAGCTTGAACACAGTCTGCATGGTTGTCATCTGGTCTTTATGTCATTTAAACATTGTTAAATGAGCTTGTCGCTCGGCTTCGAGCTCCTTCCTACAGAGCTCTCGATCAAGAGTTAACTGACGTTCGAGTTCATTGCATTTCACGGTTTCAGCAGGAATATTCGCTCGTAGTTCTGTATGTTGTTCCAGCCCAACTGAAATATCGAGATGGATTCCAGTTGTTGGTCGTCCAGAAGTGGCCATGATTAAAGTTAGTAGTAGAGTGAATTTATGCCTTAGGATATTGTGGAAATATCTTCTTCCCCACAGATGGCACCAAATGAAATGGGCAAATTCTGTAGGCTCGAAATGGCTCGGAATTAGCTCTTACACCAATGTTCCTGTGATAAAAACTAATGTGAAATAAGAAATAATACAGGTAATTTAGCGTAAAAAACCCCTAAATATGTAAAAAAACCACGACCTTGAGTTGAGGGCTTTAGTAACAGTGAATTTTATTGCTTGAGGCTGATATCTTATTACAAGTGATCTCTCGAACTAGAAATACTTGATCTTTCAGATAAGAAGTTTGGTGTTCTGAGAATCTAGAAAATATAGTTTTCTTGGTGATTTCTTGTATATTTTTTTGGCTCTTGTCTCTTCTGGAACTTTTTTTTATATAAGCTTTATCCGTTGTTCTCTATCGTGTTGAAGCACGATCTCCGAACATTGTGGTAAGTAGTGTTTGACTGGGTAACTGTTGAGTTCGTGAGAGATAGGTATCTTTGACTTGTTCATGTTTTTCTATTATGCTCAAACCACGTTCTTCATCAGTTTGTGGTATAGGTGTCAATACTGACTGTTTATGTCACATATAGAATGCGTGAGTCTGATATGGAGGTAGTTCAAACTGGAAATAGAACGAATTGGGTGAGATCGAGGGATAGGCCCCTATAATTATAGATATTATACAGAGGGTTACTTTGAAGCCAGTATCTGATATGATGGAAAGAGGGTCATGCAATGGAAAGTATCAGAAATAAATAATATATGTTACTCCTTAATGGGATATTTGGGTTTTGATTGAAAAGAACAAAACATGACATGTTTTGTTTGATAAGTAATGAATGCAAACGAGATTATCTTGTAATTCGATAATGTTAGTTTTGATGTATACTTATCAAGTATGTATCGATACTAAGTAAAAGTAAAGATAGTAAAGATAAATGTTTGACAGATGTAATTAAAAGTAAATATAGTTTTATTGGAATCAGCCGAAAGAAGTTACAGTTGCTATCTGTAAAACATTTTTAGTTAGGTTGTATTCTATGGATATTTGAGCTGTATTTTATCTTCAGTCATCAGCCAGTAAGTCCCATTATCGGTTTTATCACTGACAATATATGGCCATTCCCAATTTTCTGACAACTTGCCAAAATTCTTAGGTCGAGTACTGCCTTGTTTCCGTCGGAGGACAAGGTCACCAATGCCAAATTTTCTTTTTTAAACCTTTTTGTTGTAAGCTTTCTTGACTGTGCCATAGTACCGCCCCAAGTTCGTAATGGCTTTGTCTCGGGTTTCTTTTATCCAGTTGAGGTTGCAAAGGAGACCTAGTTCATTATCTTCATTTGTGAGTTTTCTTCGACCACTCGGTAGATTGAGGTCTGAAGGTATGACTGCCTCAGTACCGAAGGCCATCATAAATAAAGTACAGCCTGTGGATGTTTGAGGAGTTGTTCGGTATGCCCATAGGATACTTAATAATTCATCGACCCATCTGCCTTTTTTCTCGTCGAGGTACTTGTGCAGCCCTGACTTGATGCTCTTGTTGATGGCTTCAACTTGTCCGTTACCATGAGGGTAGTATGGTATCGAAGTAGATAGTTAAATTTTGTATTTGTGGAGGAAACTAAGAAATTTGTTGCTGATGAATTATTTGCCGTTATCGGATCGTATCATGTGTTGGCAGCCAAATCTGGTTATGATGTATTCCCAAAGAACCTTAATAACTTCATTTTTGTCAGTGTGACATAGAAGAACTGTTTCAACCCATTTGGTGAAGTAGTCTGTTGCCACAGGAATAAACTTAAGGTTTCCCGATGCTGGGTGGAAAGGTCCATTGATATCGATCCCCCATCTTTTGAATGGCCAGAGGACATTGCTTATGTGCAAGTCAAGTACTGGGTTTTTGATGTCTTGAGTGCGGATTTGGCATTTGTAGCACCTACGAAAAAAAGTCTTCATAGTTCTGTGGCATCTTCAACCAGTATAACCCTTGAGGAATACCCGTTGGGCCAATAATCGTCCTCAAATGTGAGCTGAGATTCCTTCGTGAAGTTCTTTGATTTTGATTTGAGCTTATTTCTGAGAGATACATTCAATAAGAGGTCCTCCTCCTGCAATGCAATATAGGATTTTATCTAGAACTGTGAATCTGAGGTATTTGGCCAAGAGTAATTGGGAATCTTCTTTGTTACTTGGGATGATGTTGGAATTGAGGTATACATAGAAAAGTTGCCTTGAATCATCTTCATCTTCAGTAATATTGATTTGCATCGTATAGTTTATATCAAGACTAGAATGTTCGATAACTTTGATATCCAAAGTTATCTTTTCCCTGTCTTCGAGCATTGCAAAAATATTGGCTAATGCGTCGGTGTGTCAATTTTCTACTCGAGGAAGGTAAGAGATTGCTGATGTCTTGAATTAGCTCATTTTTGCTTTGACCAGGACTGCATAATCAACCATCTTGTCTGATGTTTTGAATATTTTGTTGTAATGGTTGGCGACGAGTAAGGAGCCGACGTATACAGCTATTTCTTCCACCACAAGTGATATAGTAAGATCTAGTCCATGAAGGATAACTTCATATTCTGCTTCATTGTTGGTGGCATAGAATTTGAGTTTAATAGCTTTCTTAATACGATGATTTGAAGGTGCAACTAGGATAATGCCGATTCCTGATCCTCGCGGTCGAGCAAATATGTTTGTAAAGAGTCTTCATCCTATGCTTCGTGACCATGCGTCTAGTTTTGCGATTGAGTCATCAGTCAAGACTTCTTCGAGTTCTTCCCAATCGGGATCTTCGACTGGAAAATTAGCCAAGAAATCAACTACTGTTTGTCCTTTGATAGATATCTGAGGCATGGAGAAGATGTGATATTTGCCGAGGAATACAGACCATTGTTAAACTCTTCAAGATTTTTCTTTTTTAGTGAGTATAAGTTTAAGAGGATATTTGGTAATGATTTTGATAGGATAAGCTTGGAAATATGGTTGAAGTTTTTGAGAGCTGTAGACCAAGGTGAGTAGTTATTTTATTTCTCTGCTGTTGTATATCTTTTCTCAGCAAGTATGAAAGTTTTGTTGATGAAGTAGATTGATATTTCCACACCTTCATCTTCTCGAATAAGGATAGAGCTAATAGAATCATCGATTGTTGATAAGTACATTGTCAGTGTTTTGCCATCAACTGGAGTACTCATTATAGGATGACGCCTCAAGTATCATTTAAGATCTTGAAAAGCCAATATATAGTCAGGGGTCTAAACGATTCTTTGGGTTATTTCTTGGACAGAGGAGTTGGATTTTCATGAAAAAGGAGGTAAAGAAATTTGCATTTATCAGATGACTTGGAGATGAACTTGTGAAGAGCTGTAATCTTGCCAACAAATTTTTGTGCATCTTTTTAGGTTCGAAGATATGGCATTGCCATGAGTGCTTTGATTTGTGTCAGATCAACTTCAATTCCCCTTTTACTAACCAGGTGTCCCAGAAATTAACCAGATGCGACACCGAATTAGCATTTTTCTAGGAAAAGTTTCATCTGGTAGGTACGAAGGATATTAAATATGGTTTGGAGGTTGTTACAATGATCTTCACGCTTCAAGCTTTTGCAGATCATATCATCGATGCATACCTTCATGATTTTGCCTAAATGATCTTTGAAAATATTAATGACAAGCAGTTGGCAAGTGGCTTCTGCGTTCTTTAATCTAAAATGCATTACTGTATAACAGTAGAGACCTCTTTTGTGACAAAAGTTGTTTTTCCTGATCTTCTTCTGCGAGAGGAACCTGATTGTAATCGGAGTCTACATCCATAATTGAAAGAAGTTTGTGCCCTGCTACAGAGTCCAGGAGTTGTGGGATCAGTGGGAGAGGAAAGTTATCTTTCGGTGTGAACTTGTTAGGTTCTTTAAAACCAACACAAACTTTAATTTTCCCATTCTTCTTTGGGACCGCTACTATGTTAGAAATCAATTTTGGATATTTTGCTTCCCGAATAAATCTAACATTAAGGAGTTTATCAATTTCTTTATTTACGGCTTCGTGAAGGCGGGGAGCTAGATTTTGACGCTTTTGTATAAGAGTTGTGAGATTGAGTTTATAGCATACGATCGAGGGATCAATATCTGGCATCTCTTGGAAAGACCATGCAAATATGTCAACATTTTTTTTAGGAGTTGAATCATGGTTTCTTTTTTATCAAATGACAGCTTGGAGCCAATGAAGGTTTTAGGTTTGGGCCCATCGAGTTCAATAAAATCTACTACCTCATTATCATGCTGCTCGAATGTGAGGGGTGCTTCTTGTTGTAGTTGTTATGCCTTTAGAAGTTTTGCCGTGTAAGAGTTGGTGATGGTATTCTCGTACATACGTACAATTTCTTGGCTTCCTATGATTTTGAAGACTCCATGATCTATTAGAAAATGCAAAGCCAGATAATATGTCGAAGGTACTGCCTTGATCGAATGTAACCAAGTTCGACCTAATATCCCCAAATATTTTGACTTAGCATCTATGACAATGAACTTTACAAAAGCGGTCTCTAATCCTACTTGAACTGGCAAGATGATTTTGCTCGTGGCTGATTCTTTGGAGCTGCTAAAACCTGTGATGGTGGTTGTCGAAGCTTTCACCGAGTCTTTGAGTCCCAGAACGTCAATTGCCCTTCGGAACAAAACATCTATTACGCTTCCTGTATTGATGAGAAGTGTGTGTAGGTAGTCTTGTCCTACTTTAAACATTATTACTAGGGGGTCATCATGAGGGTACTTGATGTAGCTTGTGCCACAGTCCTTGAATGAAATATGGTACGGACGTTTAGATTTGCTGATGCTGGGGAGAAGTTTTACTGACTTGTCTGAGGATGTCATTTTACAACAAGATGTAATCCTATCGTCTTGTTTTATCTTCATTTCTTTTTCAATCTCGATCATGTAAAGATGGCAAGCTTATCCTTGTACTTGATCTTGTTGAATGTCTTTTCTTTTAGTATCATCTTCAAGGAACTGTTGAACGTTAACTACATAATTATAAAGTCTTCCAACTAGTAGAATACTATGAAAAATTCGAAAGAAAGTAGCAGTTATCAATTTCATGGCTATGCACGTTGTGATACTGGCATAAAGATTTGTAGGGGATATCAGGAATTGCTTGTGCTTCCTAATATAACTCATCTGCCTTTATCGTTGGTAAGATAGCGGAAAGAGTGGTTGTCATAGGAGGTAAAATAGGGATGGATATTTCTGGCATTCTATCTATTCTTTTAGCGTTTTCGGTACTGCGTCCGCATTGTTTAGGTGCCCCAGTATTGGTTGATTTTTGGGATGGAGATGAAAATGTTTCATGAGAACGGATAACAAAGGAGTTCTTTATCTTATCTTTTTTGGTTCTTTCTAATTTGATGTAGTTATTAACAACATCAATCATTTATGTCACCGTTCTGGGCTTGTACAAGGTAAGTTCTTCTTGAACATTGGAGTCGATATACAGTGCTTAGGTGAATGCTGGAACGGCAATCTTGGGATCTGAATTCCTAATCTTCCGTGTTTCCTGTAAAAATTATTTGTAAAAACTCGCTAATGTTTCTTTCACACCCTGCTCGAAGAAGAACAAAGAATCCACAGTTATCTCTCGCTCCTTAGCATGAGCATAATTCGACTCGAAGAGACACTACAACTAGTTGAATGTAGTTATAGAGCCTTTGGGGATAGTATGGAACCATCTAAGAGGTTCTTCATTTAGGCTCATGTTGAAAAATCTGCATAACATGTGATTGAGTTTGGAGTACAATCCAATTGCAGCTCTAAAGTATTAGACATGGGTGAGAGGGTCAGTGAGGCCTGCATGCTGATTAAATTTTGGCATGTAGAAATTATCCAGAATGGGCATGACTTTAAGATGAGGAGAGATGAGATTTGTTTAGATTCTATTGAGATTAGACCTTCAAATTAGGATGTCAAAATTTATGGCTTGGATCCTATTATTTAGTTCGTCCAAGGTGATGAATTGTGGAAGAGGAATTGGTACGACTGTAACCTGTGGATCAAAGTCTCCCTATCCTTCAGGCCCCAATCGGTCTCTCGCGTGCCGTCTTACTGGTGGTGGTAGAGTTTGATGGTGTGTACGTCAACTTCTGAGAGTTGTCGATGATGAGAATTTAAGTCCAAAATGTCGAGAAGCCCTTTTTAGATTTCTTGATCTGGATCGAGAAGTTCATACTCGTTCTTCGCTTGGTTGGGTTTCTCTTTGGGTTGCCCTGGAGCGATGATCACTTCGAGCCTGTGGAGGTGACATTTGTCAGCCAGTAAGCCGATCTTAAGTTCTTTATAAATTTTCCATTTCTTTCTGATGTGTTCGGCTTTGTTGGCCCAAGGCCCTTTTCCTTTCGCCTTTCTCAACTTGAAGAACTTGGGAATGGATTCCCTGATCTTCAAGCCTTTGGACCCAGTCAAATTCAATTTGTTTCTGTAGATGCAAGCAGTTTTACAAAAAGAAAAGTAGTTTCCTACTTCGGGGGTAGTGGGCAAACTTCGCGGATCTCTAATGGTTCTTTTTGACCAAGTACAACGGCTACTTTTAGTAGGTCGAGAACTTGTGGTTGCAGATGAAGCATCTTCTCGAATACTGGGTTGTCTTCGACTATGTTCTGTTGTCCTCTCATTGTCGAATCTAGAAAATATGTTACTATAACTATGCCTTATATTCTTCTGCAGGAAAGGTTGTTGTTGGTTGATTGGAAGTTGCCATGGTGAGGACACGTTCTCAGCATGTTTTCATGCGACGGAAGGTAGGTTAAACAACAAAGTGGCTGAACTCCGTGAGCGCTACTTTCGTTTGCAGCCTTATAATGTCGTGTTACCAGAGTGGCCGTTGAAGTTGGGCGGGTTAGACGACGAAGGCAGGCATACAGATTATGATCATTTTTTTTGGTATGATGTATTCTGTGAGTTGTTGCTAGATGCCACCTTGTGAGAAAAAGTTATTCGAGAGATCGCACGGGATAAGCTAGCTGAAGAGGATGAAAGAGTAGCATGAGGCGAGTAATTCCATGTGGTGAAGTGAATCATCCAGGCTGCTTTAAATATAATTACATGTGATTGTAAGCTCAAAATTTGATAATTTAAATAAGTAACTTTTTTACAGTGTTCTATTTTTGTTATCTGTTAAATGTAGAATAATGCAAATTGAATCTGCGAACTGGAAAAAATATGATCAATTTGTTTGCTAAACTACTCATGTGGTGAATATTGTGTATTACAACAGTTTGATTTTAATAGTTGTGTAGATAATTTTGAATTTTTAATATTTAACTATTTTAGGAATGACGTATATTATGGTACGATCTTGGGTGAGAATAAAAGTAAGGTGATGGATCGTTTAGATTGTCTTGGGAAGGAGGGAATTGTTTAATGGCCGAAGGTAGAAATCGACATGATGAAAGTAAACGTTATCACAGAAGTTATGATGATGATATGAGATGAAAGGACGTGCCTATAGGGGTAGTAGAGGTGAACAACACATGTCTGAAAGAGCCGTCATTTCACAAACCGAGGAAGAGTATAAAAATTCATCTATCTCTTCCTCATAAATTATCTACAGTTATGGAGAGAGAGAAAATGGGTATAACCAGTATTTCTAGAGATAAGAAACGCTTGAGTTCTGAGTGTAATCTCACAGAAAAAGTTTCACGGGGTGATAAAATTGTATTGGAGAAACAACGTAATCAATCAGGCTCTGTAAAAGTTGTTGGCAAAGTAGAAGATTGTGGATCTTCTAGTACAGGTTAGTAAATTTTATTCCTCTATTTTAATTGAATTATATGGTACTCTGTGTATGATTTTATTTATTCATCGTCGTTGTGTATGATTGATTTGGGGATGTCAAATTTGGGAATGTAGGGGGCTAAGAAATTATTGTTTACTGTTTGTAAAAGCTTTGGGTATGGTAACAAAATCTAGAGATAGAAAATTGTTTTTGGAGAAGTAGAGGAAAAGTTGAAAATAATCACTACAAGAAAAATGGCATTTGATAGCGTTTTTTTCTATCGGAAATTATGATAATAAATACTAATTTTTGCCATCTTTACAAAATATGACCCAAGGAACAATAAATTCCAAAATTGATACTGGCAAGAGCAAAAAACCAGATTTGCTCCTACTAAAGTTACAATATTACAGCAGACAACTACCTGTTTTTGAGCTCCACAAGTACGAATGTCAAATCCAAAATAATAATAATAATTTTAACTCATTTAAACCTATTATATCAAGCCACGTTTAAGTGGAAGGCTGACATTGTCACCATTACATGAACTACTTGTCATTTGCTTTAATACATTTTGTCCTACCTTTGACGAGATTTCTTATTTATAAGAAGGCAGACTCTTTCACCAATTATGTTACTATTTCTTATCGTTTATGGTTAGGTATTACCTGTGGCTCACAGAAGTTCGCCAAGTTTTTGGCGCCAAAAGCGATCTTGAGTCATCGGACAGTTTCTTCTTCTTACTCAACTGTAAAAATCGTCCCAATTATTTGTCACAAACTGTCTATGTGACTACTGCCTACCAAGTGTTTGATTAAAGACTGGTACTCTGCACATTGAGCAAAGAGGAAACGATAGTACTTGTAACTCCTGTAGATGGTACTCTACTCTACTCTACTCAACTCATGAAATAAAGTATGGCAAATCGTCTGTGTGGCTGCTGCCAACAAAACTATGTCATTTATTCAGTTAAACTCTAACATTCTTTCAGACATCTATGTCATTTTATAATAGCTAGTTATCATTTGTCTTATATAACTTTGCAATTTGTTCAGCATACTTTGTCATTTGTTTTATATAACTTTGCCATTCTCTCAAAAAAATATCAACTGTTTGAATATTACAGTAGGTTTCTAGGTTATGGGCTCCACATGTAATGGTCCAGGAAGATCTAGAGTTATTAAAAAATTTGTCATGAGAGTCGCTCAAATGACAAAATAATATCCCACTAGAATTTTGGCTCAGAAACATTTTTCGTTCGAACGACTGGTATTTTTGCTCAAACGAGTTATTTTCATCCCACTGGAAATTTGGCCCAGAGTAATATTTCGTTCGAAGGAGTTATGTTTTCGCTCCAATGAAACTGTCTAGTTTATAGGGTTTAGACCAATTAGTCGTAAAGTCATCCGAACGACTCCCTAGTTCATTCGAACGACTTTGGCGATGTTTTAGATTCTCAGGCGTTGTTTTGCCTCGAAATCCATTCTTCTATGATTTCGAGTTCCCAAGTATATAAAGGGAATTTAGGCTAATTTCTAGGCTATGTTAGATCTGAAAAAAATTATAAGAGAAGCCTAGGGTTTAAAAGATTTTCATTATAATTACTTTGTTTTAGTAATTGAATTCTTTATTTTTCCAAACCAATTGGTGTTCTTCGTGTTCTTCTGCTAACAAAGAGATTCTCAATCGTATTGTGGTGGTATCAATTTTCCAGTTACGATTCTCGGGGGGTTGATTGCGGTTTATGGTCTCTACTCGTGACCGACTCAAACAAACGAAGGAAAAGCCAGTGAGTCCGTTGAAGATCCATAGCAGATCAAATTCGAAGATGAAGGACGATTTGGAGATGGACAATTCTGAAGATCGACTCACGACTCACGACTTTGGAAATGACAGTTTCTGACCTAACATCTGTTGTAGGGGAGTTAGTTAAACAATTGCATCCCACAAATCTTGGGTTAGGTTTCGTTTCAATGAAACGGCAAGGCCGCTCAAAGAAGAAACGGGTTTCAATGGGGGATGGAGATGATGATAATACGGGGATGAATAGAGATTCTAGTGGTGCTGATTCCATCAAGGAGCGCTCAGGTTTTGGTTAGTCAATGAATCCTATGCGTAATTTTCATCTTGGCTTTAAGATTGAGATTTTGATTTTTAATGGTTCTGTCGATGCTGAGAAATTAGATAATGGGTTAGATAGGTTGGAGACATATTTTTCCATCGATGAATATTCCAACGCTCAGAAGATTTTCTTCTCTACTTAGAAATTCACAAGTCACTCACTAACGTGGTGGAAGTCCTATCATAAATGACATGATGTCGAAAGTCTGAGTTGGAAGGAATTCAAGGTTTTGGTGAGAAAGCAATTTTATCCAATTGGGCATGAACAGGAGTGATGGTACAAATGGCACAACTTGTGCCAAAGGTTTGGGCAGTTCGTGCAATAATTTACTACAGAGTTTCATAACCAAGCATTGGTTTTGGATATTGACTTGGATGAGTACGATATGTTCATGAAGTATACGGGGGGTTTATCGGAGTCCATTCGAAAAGAATTAAAGCTCTTCAATGTGGAAAATATCGAGGGCACTACCGTTAAAGCAATTGTCATTGAAGGAGAATACTTGAAGAGCGACAAGAAAGACGACAAGAATAAGTCAGGGTACAAGGCTAATTGGAAGTTTAATCAGAAAGGGGAGTCCAAAGGAGAGGGATCTTCATTCAAGGGAACTATCTGTAGTCATTGTAAGGCTAATGGGCACAATTCCGATAGATGTTGGAAACTTTACCCGGAGCTTCGGCCGAAAGAGGAGAGGGGCAAGAAAGACAAACGTGCACTAGCCGCAGCGATTGTGGATCTTCCAGATTTAGATAAGACAAATCATAAGCATACTCTAATATTTAAGCAACCTCTAGCTATCGCAAGGCGAGTCAGGAAGAACTATTTTTTATCAGCATTCAGGTGAAGCAGAGCTTAGTCGAGGCTATTATTGATCTGGGTAGTCAGAAGAATTTAATTTCTGAGGCGGTGGTGAAGGAGATGGGTTTGGCTACTGTGGCTCATCCTAAGCTGTATAGTTTGGGTTGGATTCAGAAAAACGCAGAGTTGAAGATCACTAAGCAGTGTAGATTCAAGTTTGTGATTACTGAGAAGTTTATTGACAAAGTAACATATGAGGTAGTTCCGTTAGACGTGTGTCAAGTCATCTTGGGTAGCTCTTATCTTTAGGACCGAGATATAAACATTTACCGTCATGCTCGCATATATCGCTTGGTGAAGGATAGGACTGAGTTTCATATTAATGCGTGCAAGGAACATATCACTACCAGTAATTTGGTAACGACGACTCAGGCGAAGAGGTTGGTTAATGCGAGCAGAAAATTTGTTTTGTTGTTGGTACGACCGGTACAAGAGGGTATGTCGGCTATAGCATTGTCTACTTTGGCAATGTCTCCTAAGCAATAAACCGATATGGGGGAGTTGCAAAAGGAGTATGAAGACTTGTTTCTTGGCATAGAAGGGATGCCGCATAAGAAGGATGTAGAGCATGATATCACCTTGGTGAATGGTGAGCCACTACCCAATATTAGGCTATATCAGACTTTTTTTACAGAGGCTGATAAGATCAAGAAATAGGTACATGAACTCCTAGAGCAAGGAGTTATTAAATTAAGCCAAGTTGTTCACCATGTGATTCGCTGGTATTCCTGGTATCGAAGAAGGATGGGTCTTGGAGGATATGTGTGGATTATCAGGCGCTAAATAAGATCACAGTTAAGAATCATTATCCGCTTCCACAGATTGACGAGCTTTTAGGCGAGTTGCAGCGGCTCAGTTAATCACCAAGTTGGATCTTAAGTCGGGTTACCATCAAGTAAGAATCGGGGAGGAGGATACTTGGAAGATAACGTTCAAGACCAAACAGGGATTATTTCAGTGGTTGGTAATGCCTTCTAGGTTATGCAATATTCCGGCGATGTTTATACGGCTAATGAATGAGGTACTTCGTGCGCTTATTGATGATTTTGTGATTGTATATTTGGATGATATCTTGATAAATAGTCGTACATAGGAGGAGCATCTTGGACAATTACGCAAAGTGTTGGGAGTGCTGCGATCACAATGGCTTTTTCTGAACGGGAAGAAGTGCGAGTTTGGGAAACGGGAGCTAGTCTGTTTGGGTTTTATTGTTGGTGGTGGCGATCTTAAGGTCGATCAAGAGAAGGTCTCGATCATTACTAATTGGCCGAGACCCTGTACAGTGACGGAAGTGAGGAGTTTTATGGGTTCTTGTCAGTACTAACGGAAATTTATTCGACATTTTTCACAAATAACCGTACCGTTGCATTCTTTGACGAAGACCGGAGTACAGTTTGTGTGGGAAAAACACCATGAGAAGACTTTTCTGTTACTAAAGCAGAAGATTACAGATGCACCAGTGTTAGCATTGCCTAATTTGCAGTGGCCTTTTGAGGTCGAGACAGATGCATCAGACTATGCATTGGGGGCAATCCTTTTATAGGATGGGAAGCTGGTTGCTTACCATTCTGAGATGTTTACAGGAGTAGTACGCAACTATCCTACCAACGATAAGCAGTTTTACGCGTTATATAAATCAGTGAAGCATTGGCGGAGGTACTTATTGGGGAAGGAAGTTGTGGTACATTCCGATCACAAACCATTACAGTTCTTATCTATGCAGTCCAAGCTTCAGCAAGCTCGCCATATGAAGTGGATGTCGTACCTTCAACAATTTACCTTATAAATTAAGTATAAGAAAGGAGTGGACAACAAGATGGCTGATATGTTATCTCGACCCTCATTACCAACTATTTCTGCTTTGTTAGTAGCTATGGAGATCCAACCGATTGTTCCTTCTGAATACATTTCAGGGTATGACGACGACAAGGAGCTCAGTGTGATTCACGAGAAGTTTTTGTAGGGCATGAAGTGGATGTCGTACCTTCAGCAATTTACCTTATAAATTAAGTATAAGAAAGGAGTGGACAACAAGATGGCTGATATGTTATCTCGACCCTCATTACCAACTATTTCTGCTTTGTTGGTAGCTATGCAGATCCAACCGATTGTTCCTTCTGAAAACGTTTCAGGGTATGACGACGACAAGGAGCTCAGTGTGATTCACGAAAAGTTGCTGTAGGGCATGACGTATGAGTATGTTCTGAAGGATAGTTTGATTTATAGGGGTAGTCTACTATGTATTCCTGAGGGTAGAGACCGTTTATAGTGGATTCGAGAAGCACAGTAATCCTGGGTGGCAGGTCATTTTGGGGTTGAGAAGACTCTTTTGAATTTATGGCGTTATGTCTATTGGCTGAAGATGCAGGTGGATATTTCTCGTGTGGTTCGTGGTTGTGTGTTATGCAACACATTGAAGCCTTCCAATATGAAGATAGGACTGTACTTACCATTTCCAGTTCCTAGTCGACCTTGGGAGTGCATTTCAATAGATTTTATGGGTGGTTTTCCCATGACCAGGTGTAAAAATGACTATTTGTTTGTGGTGGTGGATCGATTCAGCAAGAAGATTGTTCTTATTCCATGTCAGAAGACGGTCACAGGGGAAGGAGCAGCGTGATTGTTTTTCAGAGACTTCTGGAGGTATTTTGGGCTCCCTTCTTCTATTATTTTTGATAGGGATAGCCGCTTTTTGGGGCATTTCTGGAGATCATTATGGGGGATTATGGACACTAAGTTGAAGAGAAGTACCGCTCTTCATCCGCAGACAGACGGGTAAACAGAGGTCATTAATCATACTTTGGTACATTTATTATAGGGATTCTATTCTAAGTATCCTAAGACTTGGGATGAGAGTTTACTGTATCTTCAGTTTGCATCCAACCGGGTGATTCATGGTTCCACGTTGAAGTCTCCTTTAGAAGTTTGTTTGGGGTACTTACCGCAAAGCCCTTTTGATTTGCCATTTAGTCTTGGCGACAAGACGGTGTCAGGAAAGGAAGATGAGGAGCAGGTAAAAGCTCAACGTTTCATTGAGAAGATCAGCAAAGTTCATAAGGTAGTTGAAGCTCAGCTGACGAAGACTCAAGCAAAGTATAAGGCTCGTCACGATAAGTATCGGGTTGAGTGTACTTTTCAAGAAGGCGGCCTCATTTGGTTCTATTTGGGTAAGGAACAGCTTAAAGGGGGAGGTAAGAAGCTCAAACATATCCGTTATGGTCCGTTTTTGATACTCATGAAGATTGGTGGCAATGCATTCCAGTTGGATTTGCCACCGTTCAGGAAAATGCATTCGGTAATTAATGTCGAGCATTTGAAGTTGTTTAAGCCGTCTCTCCTGGATGAAGACTCTGTAATCGATGCTCGCCTACCATCAGTTAATGACTTATGGCTGGAAAGAGAAGATCCGTTGCCGGAGGATGGCATTCTAGAGAGGAAGGTTCATACTACAAGACGGGGTGCTATTAAATCGTTCCTAGTTGGGAAGAAGGATCGGCTACAGAGTAAGCCGAAGAGGTACAACAAGGAATTGGACATCGCCGCATTCCCACATCTTCAGATCTTACTTGAGCATGAGCTCAAGGCTCCTAAAGGAGGAAGCCATGATCCAGGAGGATCTAGAGTTATTTAGAAATTTTTCAAAGTTGTTCGAACGAGGTTGAGAGTCGTTCGAACGACCAAATTTCATCCCACCGGAGTTTTGGCCCATAGCCATTTTTCGTTTGAACGACTAGTATTTTTGTTGGAATGACTTATTTTTATCCCACTGGAAATTTGGCCCAGAGCAATATTTCATTCGAACGAGTTATGTTTTTATTCAAACGAAACTGACAAGTTTCTAGGGTTTAGACCAATTAGTCGCAAAGTCGTTCGAACGACTCCCTAGTTCGTTCGAACGACTTTGGCGATGTTTTGGATTCTCATGCGTTGTTTTGCCTCAAGATCCGTTCTCAGGCGTTGGACTAGGCTAAATAAGAGGGAAGAAAACGGAAAAGGAGGAAATAGGAGAAAGAAGATTGAAAGGTGGAAGGGAAGAAAATATCAAAATCTAATAATTTTAACAACTGACATTTTTGGGCCCTCGTCCAACTTCGGGCGACGGAAACTTTCTTAATCATTTTCTCCCATTTTTCACTACTCCTTTATTCTTCTATAAACTTTTGTTTCCTCCTTTCCTAGAGTATTTCGTAGAGGTCCTCATATATAAACATGGCTTTCAAAAAAATTCTTCACATTGCACCACCACAACTCAAGATAACCCCTCGATGTCCCATTCCGCCACGGTTATCAAGAAAATAGAATAACAAGTTCTTCTTAATCCTATACCAGATAATCATGGTTACATACTTTTTATAAAATGGTAAAGAATGTTTACAGGTATGTGCATAGCCTTAATGTTGGTTGGAATGTTTACAGGTATGTGCATAGCCTAAATGTTGTTTGGTATGTCCTATCTGGCATGTCGTAATCACAATATATTATAACCAACAAAAAAACTCTCAATTGTGAACCCTAACTGGTTTAATTTATTTCAATTTGTAAGACAATTATTTCGCCTTCAACCCCCTTTTATCTCCCATTGAAACCACTCTTCCTTTTCTTCAATCTCCTGCACCTTAATCTTATCATATAAATAGTGTTTCGTCTATCAACATCAATCTACCTTCCTGGATTCATACACCCATTGCCTCTAAATCAAAATTTATCTTGGCCCTGTTTCTTCCATCATCATATTCTCTACAGATCTTTTCTAAACCCACTTTCTTTCGGGTTTGTTTCTTTGCTTCAACTGTCTTTACAAACTTTGTAATCACAATCATACCACATTGAAGAAGAAGATGAACAAGACGTTATAATTATGGTTGGATTTACTATTAATTTTGAACGACAAGGTCCTATTTGCGTCATCAAGAACATGAATCAGATGGAGTGTCAAATCCAGCAAGGGTCTCGATTGGGAAGAATCGACTAATTTTCTCTAATCATTCCCCGTTTTCCTCTAAATGTGAGAGGTGTGGTAAGAATAGTTAAGCCATGGTATTCTGTATCGTCAAAAATATCGCTTTAAGAGAGGACCGACATGCATAGACAAATTGGGCGTAAGGGTATCTAGTTGAGAGCCTTTGTTTGAAGTCGTGTCTTAGGTGCCCTTTATAGATTAGTGTTTTGCAGGAACTTGATTGTTGTTTGGATATCAATGTGTAGTATTGTAGATAGGGCATTCCACAAGCCCAAAACTAGGAGGCCCCCACACATGCCACACAAGTGGGTCAGAGTTTGATGGTCATGAGAATGTTGGAATGGTATTGATGTATCACGGTGTTTCACGACCGCATGCACCTTGAGGGAGGGCGTCTCTTTCTTGGTTGTTAGACGATGTCACTCTCTCCGTAAATTTTTTTTTTTTTTTCATTAATTCATGTAATAGGTTAGTGAGGTAATTGTTGGAGAAGGTTTCCTTAAATTAAACCTAATGTTAGCAGGATTAGGGTTATGGTTTACTAATCCTATAAAAGCCATCCTAGGTTAGTCATGTTCTTCACTGTTATTTTGGTTATAGGGTTATTAGGGTTATTTGAAAGAAAGAGTTTAGAGTATGAATTCAATGGTGTTTTAAATCTTTATAATCACATCATAAATGGTACCATAGCCTAGGTCTTAATCGACCAACACGATCATGGGCGACGAAGATTGGGAAGACGATGATTATTGTGAAAGAGAAGAAGATTGGGGAGGAGATGACGACAAAGCTTGGCTCAAACGAGAGGCTAATCGACGTCTAGGTTACTATGACGAAAGTGATGAAGAGGATTCGAAAGACGATTCCGAAGAGGAGAATGAAGATGAGACTGCCCTAACAAACCAAGTATGGGACCTTACATTGGTGATCTTGGGTATGCAAGAGATGATGAAAATCGTGTATGAATCGATGAAGGAGAATCAACAAATCAATCGTAATTTATGAGGATGGTTTGTCAAAAATTCTCAAACTCGGGAAACACCAACATTGGAGAGAGAGGATCTTGAGGGATGCGGGAGGGGGTTAGCGCAAGGGCTGATGGGTTCCGCTCGTAACGGGTATTTCTAAACTCCATTAATGGGGCGAGGGCAAGGGAAAAATATCGCAACCAAATACAATCGGGTTGGGATACGATCAACGACCCAAGGAGTACTCACGAAATCACTACCTGTTGGAGTAATTATCAACAACCTAAAGGTGATGGGGTCGGCGACCCCCTAGAAGCGTCGTCAACAAACGAAGGCAGAGTTGTCGACGGTGTAAAGAAGTTGTAGGAAGAAACGCAGCCAAAGGTCAACCCTGCTATTGTGTATCCCACGGCAGGGTTGTGGCTTCTATCATATGGGTTCCTCGAAGGGATTATGCTAACTCGTGTCACGAGACATGAGCGACATCAAAAGAAAAGGGGACTACAACTGACCCCATGGTACTACCTACACTTGAACAACGTGCGGGATCTTCGTTCTCAGCATAATTTGCTGCGATTATAATGTCTAGCGTGTATCTAGAGAAGAGAAGGGCATCTTATGGTGGGGTGACCACTGTGGCAAGCGTGCTCCCAGACATACAACATCATTTTAGGAATTTTACTTTCGATGAATATCTAGAAGTGATGCGTGGGGCTGATATGAAGGGACCACAAACTCGGCCAATGTACCTTGTAGTTAAGCCATAATCAAGTAAGGATGGGTCCAGATCATGTTTTAATGGGATGTAAGCTTCTCTCCGAGTCTAGCTCGCGGGTAGGATCAACACAAGGGCATCCCAACCAAGATGAAGAGTTGCAGGCCTTCCCTACGAACTCCAAACCTCAGTTAGTAATCCCCGTGGAGATCCATAACATAGAGAAGAATCGGGGAGAGGCGAAAACCCGCAAGAAGTTGTCCCAATTCCAGCAGCCACCGTTCGAAGTCACGAACCTCGATAATGCACAACCATTTGTAGCAGCTAAGGACAGAGAGAGACAAACGACTCCTCATGTACGCATCTGGGACCCATATGGTCTCCTGACCCTTGCAAAACAGCAGGTTGTGGTGTTGAAATGCTCTCCTTCGCTGAGGAGAAATATAGAGATACGGAGAGAACTTGAGATGATCACCAGAAGTATGTCCCAACAAAACCAACCGTTGTTGCACCCCCGAAAGTGGTCATTTTCTTAAAGTTTATTGATCTGTTTTGGGAATTATTTTCGGCTTTGTACAATAAGCGGATAGTTTCATTTTCTAACGTCCATCGCAGAAGGTATGTTGACAACAACATCATACCCCCACACAAGGTCACAACCCTGGGCTACGGCAAGTACCGTAGACGGATTCGAAGTTTGAGAAATGTGTCTATAGCCAAGGATTATCTGCAAGATGTTTTCTGCTCGTGACTTCCTACATCTACTTTAAAATTTGTGGACGGATTTTGTCAAAGTCAGGGTAAGTTAATGTATCATGGCCGCATACACCTTGCGGGAGTGCGTCTCTTTCTTGGTCGTTTAGTCGATGCTACTCTCTTTACATTTTTTTTTCTTTTATTAATTCATGCAATAGGTTAGTGAGGTAATTGATGGAGAAGGTCTCCTTAGTTTAAATCTAATGTTAGTAGGATTAACGTTAAGGCTTACTAATCCTATAAAAGACATCCTAGGTTAGTCATTGTTCTTCACTATTATTTCGGGCTAATTTGGTTATAGGGTTATTAGGGTTATTTGAATATTTAATAAAAGAGAGTTTAGAGTCTAAATTCAATGGTGCTTTCAATCTTTATAATCACATCAGGTATACTTGACATTTGTTACCTCTCTTGGGCTCTATAAAAGAAGATAGCCACCTCCAAAAGAAGATGAATCCTTTTCCCCTATTATCTTTTATAGCTTCTCATTTTCTCCCCTACTTGAACCTTGTTCTTCTCTCCTAGAGTCGGTCCTGGAAAAACATAAGTAAAGATAACCCATTTACAAGTATGTAGTAGGATAAATTATACGGTTATTATATTTTTCAAAGACATTTATAAGGGTTCCCTCCCTCTGAGGTTGTAGTAGAATTTAAAGCTTGTTACACAAAAAAGAAGTAGCAAATCATAAGGGTGTATTTGATTGCATTGGAAATATTCCAAGGAAAATACCATTTTCTCAAGGACATTAGTTTTGAGAAAATTTTATAGGAAAACCACATTTAAGTTGTTTAATTCGTACACTGAAAATAATCAACTTTATTGAGTATCTTTATGCAAGCAAAGAGATAAGAGAGAAAGGAATAGAGACCAGGTAGGGCTAGAAAATAGACCATGGAAATTTTCTTAGGGGGTAAGCTAGGAAAATAAATGGTTTGTTTTCAAAAATAATTTCTTGACTTCAAAAATATTCCTGACTGTAATAAAGTCTATCAAATTGCAGAAACCCATATTTTCTTAAGAATATTTTATTTTCCACTTGAAAATGTTGAATCAAACACACTATAAATCAACATTTGCGAGCGTACTTAAATCAAATATATTAGTTTTGAGTCAGCTATATAGAACTAATACAATAGATGTAAACTAAGCTTCCATTTCAAGGCAGAAAGCTATTTATCACTAGTGTAGTAGGCACAACGTAGAATATCTTATGTGCTTCGAACATAATACCATCTACCTCTCTGGGAGACAAGTGTGCTCAGAGAGGTGGTCTCCATGGAGTTCACCTTTATGAGACGCTCTTCATAGTCATCAGCTCCCACCATATTCATCGTCCCTAGGTGAGGATCATACGAGAACCCTCGTGATTGGGCGCACAGTTCAAGTCCGCAGAAAAGTCTTATATTGAGCGATTATTGGCCTTGTCGCTATCAATCAGTCGTATTGGCTTATGGTTAAATCCTATGGACTGTAAAATGGTTGTCAGGTCGTGCCAAAAAAGCTCCACTGAGGATCATAAGATACTCCTTGAGATTACACCGTCATCTTTAAACAGATTATTACTTCTAGTTTGAAACAATGCCCCACCACACTCTCATAACATCAGCGGTCATGTGAATACATTTTTAGGGTGTACTCGAGAGGAAAAATAGTTTACAATAGATTTGAGGGATACAGGTAGGATAATTTATCCTAAGTGTAGGGGCTGTAGTCATTTGAATTGAGTTAGCTTTTATTCTTCCTTGATTTTATAGGAAGCTGATATATTGTTTTACCCTTTTCTTTTGTAGTAATTTTGTATGAGAACGTTGACTATTTGTGGAAAATGAGTTCTTTAACAGACACAGTACTATAGAAATAGGCTATGTTTCATAAAGCAGTATATATACCCTATTTATTCAAGAACTCAATAACTATAGTGATATCAAAAGTATCAAAGGATAACGAAACTTGCCTAGATCCGATTATCATCCACTTGCTTGACTCATGATGTCTTGGCGGCTAGTATCTCACTTAATCCCACCAAATGCCTATATTTCAGTGATTTCTACATTAATTGACAACTCATACACATTCTGTCTCATAAAATTGCCCAAATGTCTTATCGAACACCTCGCCTTTGCACTTATCCCTATCACTGAATATACTGATCACTGTTCTACCCCCATTATACCTAGGTTTTATAAAATACAATTTTCTTACAGCTAGTTCTTGTACACATCGGGCGACATGTGAATCGTCTCGATATTACAGGTTAACAATTTGATAGAAGAGTTCAGGACTAATAAATGTATATATGCTTTATAGATTAGTCGTGAACTTTTCGAGATGAATCGTCTTACACATAACCAAGCGGGGCTAAGGTTTGTGCTGAGATGGATCTTTCAGAAGCAATACAGAAGGAGATTTCAATCGCTACTTTGAGAAGTGGTGGGAAGATATTTCAATGGGATAGGGTCACGAAGTATTCCACACATTATCTTTATGGTCATGACAAGGCAACATTTGTAAGAGGAAGTAAGCACAGACTATTCTGAAGCTAGTTTTGATGTGGAGAAGATCAAGCTCAAAGCCAAGGTGGCTAAGAGGTTGGATGAATCTAACGTGCCATACAAGAAAATGTAAGGGTTACTTAGGCCATTAACGTATTGGGGCTGAATAGTATTGAAACTTTACATATCATCAGTGACCCACTGCAACATTGGGAGGTGGCAGCAAATGATATACCACAAGGTTTATGCACAACTGGAGGAAAGTGAAATGGAATCTCCTGAAAGTTTGATTGATGTTGAAGGTCACCATGACGGTGATCAAATCCAAGGAGGCAATGGTCTGCGGAAGAGCAGTGGGTTACAGCGCAGTTCTCCAGGAAGGGAAGCAGCTGTCCAAGAGATTTTGTCTACTACTAAGAAAGACTGGGGGGGCGTCACATACTCCAACACTCCACCTCACGTTGATACGAACATACTATGTTAGAGTGTGATGTTCTTTTTTCCATAAGGCTTTGGCTTAATCCTACTAATTTGAAATGTCCTCCGTGCATATCTAGTAACGCCCTAACCATATCAGATTATCATATTTATGCCAATGTTAAACATGACTAAAAGATTTGCGCAAAAACAAATGTTTTACTCTTTAAAGTATCAAAACCGAATAACAAATTTAGATCAAAATATACCTTATTTTTGTTATACTCAATCAACACTGCTATTCTTAGTCTTGTAGTAATCCTGAGAAGAAGAAAAAACAGTAAGATTATAATCAGCAACATTTTGGAATTCAGCTAAAGGAAACCCAATTGATGAAGAATCAAAAAATCAGTCCGTGAACAAAATCAGTATGAACATCATTAATGAGATAACAGTTGAAAAATTCAGCAAAAAGAAACACAAATAATAGACATTGGTTTGGGAAGATGGACCGACATATCAGATAGTATAATGAAAATTTGGCACAACTCCAAAGTTTTCCAAACCACGGTAGCAACTTCACCACACCAAAGTAAGTGGTTAAGATCTTTATGACCTCCTTCGATGTAACAATAGCATTTCAATTCAATAGCAATATGAGCCTTTTGAATCTTAGCATCTACCACTAGTACTCCATGGCATACTAGTTTTTTGTAGCTAGAGGTATCCGGGACATCTGGCCAGACTGTCAATTCCTGACTAGATCCTCTAGGGCTCGTGTAATAACTCGTAAACCACATAAGCTGGGCAAGCCGGCACAAGACCGACGGGCTCATACCAGCCTCAAACTCTATGCCACGCTCTCTTCATGAGAAGACCTGAATTTTTGATGGGATAGCTTTTTGTCATATCCAATCCAAACCCCCGATAACATTATGAAAGAGCCTAATTAATTACCGCAGTGATTTAACTATAAAGGTTTTATCACTAGTTAAGGCCTAGACAATTTGATCAACTTTTTATCTGTAAGAAGAATCGTTTTACAAGAATTTCTTTCCTATTGACATCCACTTCATGACTTTATTTCTTCTTTTTTTGAAAGGTAAGCTGCTTGTGATAGGAATTGATCCCAAGACCTCTTGCTTTTCCAAGCATTGGCCCTGCCAACTGACCAAGCCTTAGTTGGTCATGACTTAACTTATCCCAGAAGTCCAATCACCCTTTCCAAAACCCAAGTAGTATGAGTTTCGACCATGTTCAATTTGCCATTGATGGACGTCCACATTTTGGTAGCAATGTCTTGGTTACCTTGATGAAAATGTTTGCAACAAAGAGAGGATTGCCATTTTCAAGATGATATATTTACATACCCCACCACCCCCACCCCACCCCACACGCACAAATCTTATGACTAATATCAGTGCCCTTCTTATATTCTCCCTGATTAGAGGATATAAATTTAGGGAAAGCCTAGATGTAATTATCTTGTAAAACACCTACAAAATAATTAAGCACAAACTGAATAGTCCGAAATTTCTGAAGCGGATTGAAGTTTCCACTTTGGCGATCAAAGTAATATAAGAAGATACATATAATTTAGGGGAGAATGGCTCCATTGAAAAATTCTTACATGAAAATATATATAAATTTTTTTTAATAATATCACTTCAAACGGGAGGAGAATCCATCACGCATAGGTACACTATCCATGGAAAATGCTCCACAATCTCCTTAATGGTTGGAGATGCAAGAAGAGCTTGGAATGGACACCAATAAGTCATTATCTCTGAAACGCTAAGACAACAAAGAAGCATGTGATTGCCTCATAATGAATGAGAACCAAATTATATCTATGTAAATCATCAGATATAGGAAAACTAAAGAAAGAAGAGCAATGATTGTTACAAAAGTGGCCTTGCGGAAATAGACAGTGTTGACATTTTCTCTTGAAGCCACTTGACCCTGAATTTCACAATCCAAAAGTACTGCTCTTTTAGACGTTTGCATGTATAATAAAAATTTTCTAGCCTTGAGATCCTCCCCTACCATGGCATCCTATCCCTCATCTAACTCAGTTTCCAATGCCAAAATTATGTCCATGACTTTGTCAAGATTGTTAAACAAGTTGCCAAATCGTAATCCTGTTCTACTACTTGCACGAACCCCTTTGCTTCTTAATCTTGTAGGCTAGAAGGCATGCAAGTGCCAAACAGAATCTCCATAGGCACTTCCCAAGAAATGTCATATTCAACTCGTTACAGAACTCTAACCCCCCCCCCCCCCCCCCCCCCCCTTTCATGCAAAATGCCTCAATTTCGGGAGGTGGAGTTTTGCGGCCTTAGTATTTATCACAATCCTCTAGAACTTTGAGACAATAGTTACTTCTGCATGAAATAGAGATAGATATTAGATGAGTAAACTAGAGACAGTTCTTTGATGTGGGGAGGGAGGCAACCTCATAACAACTTCCTTTTCTAAAAAGCCAACTTCTTCTAAAATTAGTCAATAATCAGATCCAGATCTTCGCACATAAGGATGGCACCCCAAGTGGAATTGCCAAGATAGGTACTACATATGGCTTCGGACGCCTATCGTGAAGAAGTAGCTAAATTTTTAATGCTATATACATTTTCAACGTTCATAACTCTGCCCTTTGCAAAATTTGCTCGTAAACCTAAGCCAATTAAAAACTAAATAACATAAACTAAAGATGTCTTATCTCACTCTAATAATGTGCCACAAAAGAAATTCTATCATCTGCAAATTAAAGATGGATAGATTTCAAGAGATATGGTTACTCTGGGAAAGGTGGAGAGGAAGTCGCTTTAAAATGCTAGTTTAATCAAGAAGGGAATTGTCAATGAGAACTTGTACATGTTGGTTCACAAAATAGTTATTTTGGGTGAAGATCTAAAGTTTGTATTTGCGGATAATTATAAAACTCTAAAGTTAATCAGAAAATGGTTACCACATGCGAGTCTAGGAGAATTCTAAAGTCTAACAAGGTTGTACAAAAAATGCAACGGATAAGAAAAAATAAAGATTCAATGAGTTAGAGTTTGTTAGGAGATAATCCACAATACGATTGAGAAGCTTTTAGTTAGTAGAAAAAATGAAGAACATCAATTAGATTTGGAAAAATATAGAATTCAATTACCAAAACAAGCAATTACAATGAGAATCTCTCAAACCCTAGGCTTCTCTCAAAACTCTTTTCAGATCTAACATAACCTAGAAAATAACCTAAATTCCTTTTATATCCTAGGGAACTCAAAAATCATAAAAGAACGGATCTCAAGGCAAAACAACACCTGAGATTCCAAAACACCGCCAAAGTCGTTCGAACGAATTAGGGAGTCGTTCAAATGACTTTACCCCTAATTGGTCTAAAACCTAGAAAATTAGACTAACTCGTTCGAACGAACCCCAACTCGTTTGAACAAAAATATGGCTCTGGGCCAAATTCTAGAGGACATGAAACTCGTTCAAACGATACTCAAAGTCATTCGAACAAAATATGGCTTTGGGCCAAAATTCTAGGGAACATGTCAACTCGTTCGAACGACTCTCAATGTGAGTCGTTCGAACGACTTTGACAAATCTTAAAAAAATACTAGATCTTCCTGGATCATGGCTCCCCCCTTTAGGAGCCTTGAGCTCCTGCTCAAGCTAGAATTAGAGATGTGAGAATGTTGCGATGCCCAATTCCCTGCTGTACCACTTCGACTTACTTGGTAGTTAACCATTCTTCCCAACTCGGAACGAATCAATAGCACCCCGTCTTGTAGTATGAACCTTCCGCTCTAGAATACCATCCTCCGGCAATGGATCTTCTCTTTCCATCTATAAGTCATCAACTAACGGTAGGTGAGTATCGATTTTAGAGTCTTCATCCAAAAGAGACGGCTCAAACAGCTTCAAATGCTTGACATTAATCACCGAATACATCTTGATGAAAGGTGGCAAATCCAACTGGAATACATTATCACCAATATTCATGAGTATCAAAAACGGACCATAATGGATAGGTTTAAGCTTCTTACCTTCCTCCTTAAGTCGTTCCTTACCCAAATGCAACCAAACAAGGTCGCCATCAAGAAAAGTACACTCAACCCTATGCTTATCGTGGCGAGCCTTATACTTTGCTTGAGTCATCTTCAACTGAGCCTCAACCACCTCATGAACCTTGCAAATCTTCTTAATGAAACGCTGAGCTTTAACCTGTTCCTCATCCATCTTCCCTGACACCGTCTTGTCGCTAAGACTAAACGCCAAATCAAAAGGGCTTTGTGGCAAGTACCCCAAACAAACTTTAAAAGGAGTCTTCAACGTGGAACCATAAATCGCCTGGTTGAATGCAAACTAAAGATACGGTAAACTCTCATCCCAAAGTCTTAGGATGCTTAGAATAAAATCTTCGTAATAAATGTACCAAAGTGCTATTAACGATCTCTATTTGCTCGTCTGCCTGCGGATGAAAAGCGGTACTTCTCTTCAACTTAGTGTCCATCATCCCCCATAAAGATCTCCAGAAATGCCCCAAAAAGTGGTTATTCCTATCATAAATAATAGAATAAGGGAGCCCAAAATACCTCCAGACGTCTTAGAAAAACAATCGCGCTGCTCCTTCCCCTATGACCGCCTTCTGGCATGGAATAAGAACAATAATCTTGCTGAATCGATCCACCACCACAAATAAATAGTCATTCTTACACCTGGTCAGGGGCAAACCACCCATAAAATCTATTGAAATACTCTCCCAAGGTCGACTAAGAACTGACAATGGTAAGTACAGCCTTATCTTCCTATTGGAAGGTTTCGATGTGTTGTATAGCATGCAACCACAAACCACACGAGCAACATCCACCTGTATCTTCGACCAATAGACATAATGCCGCAAATTCAAAAGAGTCTTCTCAACCATAAAATAACCTGCCACCCAGGAATAATGTGCCTCTCAAATCTACTGCAAACGATCTCCACCCTCAGGAATACATAATAGACTGCCCCTGTAAATCAAACCATCCTTTAAAACATACTCGCACGTCTTGCCCTACAGTAATTTCTCATGAATCACACTGAACTCCTTGTCGTGGTCATGCCCTGAAACGTACGCAAAAGGAACAATCGGCTGGATCTGCATAGTTACCAATAAAGCGGAAATAGTTGGTAATAGGGGTCGAGATAACATATCAGTTATCTTGATGTCCACTCCTTTCTTATACTTGATAAATAAGGTAAACTGCTAAAGGTACGACATCCACTTCATATGACGAGCTTACTGAAGCTTGGACTGCGTAGATAAGAACTGTAACGTTTTGTGATCAGAATGTACCACAACCTCCTTCCCCAATAAGTAACTTTGTCAATGCTTAACTGATTAATATAGCGCGTAGAACTCCTTATCGTAGGTAGGATAGTTGCGTACTGCTCCTGTAAACATCTCAAAATGGTAAGCAATCGGCTTCCCATGCTGTAAAAGGATTGTCCCCAAAGCATAGTCTGACACATTTGTCTCGACCTCAAAAGGCCGCTGCAAATTAGGCAATGCTAACACTGGTGGATCCGTAATCTTCTGCTTTAGTAACATAAAAGTCTTCTCATAGTGCTCTTCCCACACAAACTGTACTCTATTCTTCGTCAAAGAATACAACGGTGTAACTATTTGTGAAAAATGTCATATAAATTTCTGTAAGTACTGACAAGAACCCATAAAACTCTTCACTTCCATCACTGTGCAGGGTCGAGGCCAATTAGTAATGATCGAGACCTTCTCTGGATCGACCTTAAGCTCGTCGCCACCAACAATAAACCCCAAATAGACTAGCTCTCATTTCTCAAAATCGTACTTCTTCCCATTCAGAAAAGCTGTTGTGATCACAACACGCCTAACACTTTGCGTAAATGTCCAAGATGCTCCTCCTATGTACGACTATATATCAAGATATCATCCAAATATACAATCACAAAATCATCAATAAGCGCACGAAGTACCTCATTCATTAGCCGCATAAATGTCGCCGGAACATTGCATAACCCAAAAGGCATTACTAACCACTCAAATAAGCCCTGTTTGGTTTTGAACGCTATCTTCCAAGTATCCTCCTCCCAGATTCTAACTTGATGGTAACCTGACTTAAGATCTAACTTGGTGAAAAACTGAGCCGTCTGCAACTCATCTAAAAGCTTGGCAATCCGTGGAAGTGGATAACGATTATTCACCGTGACCTTGTTCAACGCCCGATAATTCACAGACATCCTCCAAGACCTATTCTTCTTCGGCACCAGTAACACTGGCGAACCACACGACGAGCAACTCGAATTAATAACTCCTTACTCCAGGAGTTCATGTACCTGTTTCTTGATCTTATCAGACTCGGTAACAGAAGTCTGATATAACCCAATATTGGGTAGTGGCTCACCATTCACCAAGGTAATATCATGCTCCACACCCTCTTGCGTGGCATCCCTTCAATGCCTAAAAACAAGTCTTCATACTCCTTTTGCAACTCCCCCATATCGGTCTGTTGCTTAGGAGACATTGCCAAAGTAGACAATACTGTAGCCGATAGACTCTCTTGAACCTGTCGTACCAACAATAAAACAAATTTGCCGCCGCATTAACCAACCTCTTCACCTGAGTCGCCGTTACCAAATTACTGGTAGCGATATGTTCCTTGCACGCGTTAATATGAAACTCAGTCCCATCCTCCACCAAACGATACTTATGAGCACGATGGTAAAGGATCGTATCTCGATCCCAAAGATAAGGTTACCCAAGATTACTTGACACACGTCCAAGGGAACCACTTCACATGTCACTTCGTCAATAAACTTCTCAGTAATCGTAAACTTGAACGTACACTGCTTAGTGATCTTCAACTCTGCATATTTCTGAATCTGACCTAAATCATACAGCTTAGGATGAGCCACAGTAGCCAAACCCGTCTTCTTCACTACCGCCTTAGAAAAAAGATTTTTCTGACTACCCGGATCAATGATGGCATTGACTAAGCTCTACTTCACCTGAATACTGACAAAGAAAAGCTCTTCCTGACTCACCTCGTCGATAGCTAGAGGTTGCTTAAACATTAGAGTAAGCTTAGGATTTGGCTTATCTAAATCTGGAAGATCCACAATCGCTGCGGCTAGTGCACATTTTTCTTTTTTGCCTTTCTCCTCCTTCGGCCGAAGCTCAGGGTGAAGTTTCCAACATCTATCGGAATTATGTCCATTAGCCTTACAATGACTACATATAGTCCCTTTGAATGAAAACCCATCTCCTTTGGACTCACCTTTCTGATCAAACTTCCAATTAGCCTTGTAACCCGACTTGTTCTTATCGTCTTTCTTGTCGCTCTTCAAGTACTTGCCTTTAATAGTAATTGTTTTAACGGTCGCATCTTCGATATCTGCCACATTGAAGAGCTTTAATTCTCTTTGAATAGACTCCGACAAACCCCCCGTATACTTCATGAACACATCGTACTCCTCCACGTCAATATCCAAAACCAATGTTTGGATATGAAACTCCGTAGTAAATTATTGCACGGATTGCCCAAACCTTTGGCACAAGTTGTGCCATTTGTACCATCGCTCATGTTCATACCCAATTGGATAGAATTGCTTCCTCACCATGACCTTGAATTTTTTCTAACTCAGACTTCTGACATTATGTCATTTCTGATAGGATTTATACCATGTGAGCGAGTAACTTGTGAATTTCAAAGTTGAGAAGCAAATCTTCTGAGCGTTGGAATATTCATCAATGGAAAAATAGGTCTCCAACCTATCTAACCAATTATCTAATTTCTCGGCGTCGATGGAACCATCGAAAACCAGAATCTCAATCTTAAAACCAAGACGAAGATTACGCATAGGATTCACTGACTTACCAAGACCTGGGCATTCCTTAACAGAATCAGTATCACTAGAATCATCGAATACCAGAATGTCTTCGTCACCATCCACCTCCATAACCCCTTTCTTCTTCGAACGGCATCGCCGTTGAGAGCGGCCTTGTCGAGTAGCTGAAACGGAACCCAACGCGAGGTTTGTGAGATGCAATTGTTCAACTAACTCCCCTACATTAGAGGTTAGGCCGAAAACAGTCGTTTTCAAAGTTGTGAGTCACTCGTCGGAATCACCCATCTCCAAATCGTCCTTCTTCTTCGAATTAGGTTTGCGATGGATCTTCAACGGACTCACTAGCTTCTCCTTCGTTTGTTTGAGACGATCACGTGTAAAGACCATAAACTACAGTCAACCCCCCGAGAATCAAAACTGGAAAACTGATACCACTTAATCCACAATACGATTGAGAAGCTTTTAGTTAGTAGAGAAAACGAAGAACACCAATTGGATTTGGAAAAATAGAAAATTTAATTACTAAAATAAGCAATTACAATGAGAATTTCTCAAACCCTAGGCTTCTCTCAAAGCTCTTTTCAGATCTAATATAACCTAGAAAATAACCTAAGTTCCCTTTATATACTAAGAAACTCAAAAATCATTAAAGAACGGTTCTCGAGGCAAAACAACGCCTGAGATTCCAAAATACCGCCAAAGTCGTTCGAACGAACTAGGGAGTCATTCGAACGACTTTACGCCTAATTGGTCTAAACCCTAGAAAAGTAGACCAACTCGTTTGAACGAACCCCAACTCGTTTGAACGAAAATATGGCTTTGGGCCAAATTCCACAGGACATGACAACTCGTTTGAATGACACTCAAAGTCGTTCGAACGAAATATGGCTCTGGGCCAAAATTCCAGGGAACATGTCAACTCGTCGTTCGAACGAATTTAACAAATCTTAAAAAAATACTAGATCCTCCTGGATCAAGAGATGCGGTTAAAAAACATAATATATTACTTTCTGGAACATACATATTTCAGACTTTGGCATCCAAGTTACACTAAAAGCACAGAAGAAAAGTTGAAACTGGGAGGTTCGAGTTGTGGCAATGTAAAATTATGAGTTCCAAACACATAATTGACACAACAAACATTCAAAGCATAAAAACAATCAAACAAAGAAATCTTAACACATTATCATTACCAAACAACCGAGTTGAGCAAAAAAATCAACAGTTTTTTACTAATGCCTTCTACAAATCCTTGTTTTGGGCAAATTGGAGCACCAAAACAATTAAAGGAACAATTTTTTACGATTAACTATTTGTTTTCTACTTTGAAATTAGGTTTTCAAGGAGTATTAAGCAACAATGTTTGACTAAAGAGAGTTACAGATAAAGAAAATTTTACCTGAAAAAATCTCCGGTTCCCTCTTAGAATATCGAATTCTTCCTTGCAGACCGAGATGGTTTAAGAGAGTAGTTATTTGGATACCATCTCCAGCAGTGCCTGAAAACAATAGAAGTGCCTCGATCTTCTACCAAGGGTGTAAGTTTTTTTTTTCTCTCTCAAAAGCCATCGGTGACAAGTATAGTAGAATTTTAATTTAAGGACCATACACCCCGCAATATCTTAAGCGATGTGAGACTAAACATTGGTTTAGCCGTCAGTACATGCTAATTAGGCGTAATTCCATTACCAGCTCAACTAAGGTGTTACAAAGATGTTTCATTTATTTTTGTGGACGGAGTGTGGAGTGGGAGGTGTTTTCCTTCACTAATGGATATGCTAGTTCTAATTTCTAACTACGAGAAAAGCTTGATCACATAGCTTAGTGACCCTGTCCCCTATCCCTTGTCCCCAGTGTCTCCCAAGCAAGCATTTCTCAATTGAGAGAGATGAGTTGGAGGCTTGGAGCTAGGGTTGGTCATGGGTTGGGTCACCCCGGGTTAAGCCCTAAACCTGAGCCGACCCGGGCTGGTGGTCAGGTTACCACATTTTAGACCCAAACCTGAACCGAGTAATAGTAGAACCGGAACCGAATCGAATTGATCGGGCCGGGCCGGTTCTGAACTCGAGTTTTTTTTTTTTTTTTTTTTTATCTTGCCACACCCATAAAAACTAAAGGTATGATCTCTTTGAGAGAAAGCCACAAGCCCACCATTCATATAGGCTCACTCACATATTATGCAGAGTTGTTATTTGACATTCATAATAAAATCGGGGATTCGGCCGTCAAATACCTCCCTTAATAGTTGGTGCCCAGGGAACTCCCTCTCTTAAAAGTTAAAACCCTTTTTTAGTTTACTCCAAAAAGGTTTTAGTCTACATGGCAGTTGATTTGAATGGAAGGCAGGAACAGCCGAGCTTGAATCCAAGACCACCCATACATTCAGATGAGCAATAAATTGGGTTTTTGCTAAGTCTTCAATGATTGTTGTACATTTAGCATTGTTGGATGTAGTGTAGGTGAGATTCAAAGCAATGATTCTAATGACGTTGTAGTGACCTTCCCTAATGACCACCCCACACTCTTCTCTACCGGGTAGCCAAAAGACGATTTATCGCAGGCAGTTTTGACTTTAATAGGAGCTGGGGTATCTATGTACTTAATTGAACTTGTGCATCTTTCCTAAACCTTGGAGTGATGCCAAAGAAAACAGCAATCTCCAAGTCCAATGGCTGCTAAAATTGAGCAAGGAAGCAAGAGGTGGAGCCTACCTTGAGGGCGTTGAGCCGTTGACTCACCAGGAAGTGGGTAACACCGGGAGAAGGAATGGTTGTTTGATTCCTAAAGCCTTTGATGATGATAGATCTGTTATTCCTTTTGTTGTTGTTGGGTGACGATTGACAAATCAATCAACAATGGAGGAAGATTTATAGAGAGAGAGGGGAGAAGATTGTGATAGAGGGAAGATAGAGGCTGCGGCTTAGGGTTAGGGTATGATTTGTTATGACTTAACAAATATTTATATAAAGTCAGTCCAGTTCGGGTCTGGTCGGTTACCCGAACCCAAGAACCGAATCTGACCGAGTATAACCGGGTTTTAATATCCGAACCCGAAATCGAACCGACCGATTCTTAACCCGGACTGAACCGACTGATACGGGTCGGCCCGATTCGGGTTTTTGGGTTTTCGGTTTTAGGTGTGCAGCCCTACTTGGAGCAATGAGAAAACTTGGTCACACGGTCACATAGCCCCTGACTCGAAACCACCGTGATTAAGCCTGACCCGAAAAATGTTGAAGGCCAGCATAGCCCAACCCACCAACTGAAAAATGTCTATTAATAATCCGGATTATTAATCATTGATTAGCCGCAAAATATTTAAAAAACAGGTAAAAAAAGATAAACAAATATAAAATAAAAGGAGAGATTACAAGGTTGGAATCTTCAAGGAAGCTTCATGGGGAGCAAGAATCTCATTGGGAATACAGTTTGTGTGAAGTTGGAATTAGGTTTTCAGAATTGGGAATTGAGTTTGGACAGATTGGATGTGAATGATTTTGCTAGTGTTTGAATGAGGTAAGAGCTATTTTGGGATTTTGATTTTATTTTATATATTTTGATAATTAATTAATGTTTGAATGTGATTGGATTGGATTATATGTTCAAGGTTGGAAATTTATGTGTTTTTTTAGGGTTGGGGCAATGTTGGAGATTTGTGATGTTGGTGAATAATTGGAGATTTTTAATGTTTGAGTGATGATTTGATATGGGTTTTTGATTTCCAGAACTAGGTGTTGTTTATTTTGGGGAATTCTTTTGGTTAAGAATCAAGATCATTTATTTAGGGGTTGATTAGTTGGTATTTCAAAAAGAATCTAAATTGGAGAGCTTGAGCTACTGGTTTGTGGTTTGTAAGATTTGATATTTGGTTGTTTATTTTGATTGGTCGGAAGCGAAAGTGAAGGGAGGGACTTATTTTGATAAACTTGATTTGTATATATGGAGCTCGCCGAAGAAGATTCTAATGAGGAGACAGTGGAAATTGATAGAGAATCCTCCACAGGATTTCCTCTCAGGGAAGCACATCATTATATAACACATTTTCCCGGTGCCGTGCGAAAAAAAGCGTACAGATTTGATGGTTCAGGAAGATATTTTAATAAAGAATGGGATCTAACAGAAGGTAGTGGTAGGGGTTTTTGTTGGTATCATGTCGAGCTTCCAAGAGGTAATCAGAAGCTCTCGTTATCTGCACAATACCTTATCGACGTTCTTTGCCCACCATTGAAACTTCAGGATATTCTTTCACTAGTAAGCAACGGACCCTTTTGCAGTCATGTTGACGGCGCACTCTTTTTTCGGGTAAATTCACCCGGACCTACTTCAAGCAATTTTACCATTAGGATTGCGGCGAGAGTAACTGAGAATTCAGTGATTACCGTGTCCTTAGGCCGTGTACCAAGACTGGGTTTCTCACCGACTGGCCAATCTCTTCTTTCAGAGATTCCAAGTGTTGAGAATCCTAATTTGGTTAGTGGTGAGAAGGAAGGAAATGGCATTGTGATCAGGGAGCATGTTCTCGAGTTTTTGTTGACAATGAATCATTCTGAAGAGGCTGATAATCCGGTTCCGGAAACAGTTTCACGACTTGTTGTTCATGTTGTTGACACACATGTGGATCACCTTCAGGATATATTGACAAAGCTAGAGATTGAGTTGGATTCGGTTGAGCTCGAATTGGATAAAGGTAATTACAATTGACAAGAGTTTTAAGTTTTCAATTGGTTTTCTTTCCTCTTAATCCATTTTTCAGTAATTAGTTAATTCTCGAATAAATTTGGTCACTCGTCTGCTTTCTATTATTATTTTTTACCTTTTTCTTTTGAACCGGCTATGTGCGACGTCTCTAAGAACACAGGAAAGCATATCAGTCAGACAATAACATAACTCGTTTATTCGGATAATAACGTAATTCTATTATTACTCGGTACTTAGTGAGAATAGACCCGCGTTAGTGTGGTTGTGATATTCAAGTATATAAGTTTAAACACAGTATTAAATAATTGAAAGTTAAGATAGTTACCAGAGGCTCATAATATCATTACGTATAAGAGCCCTGATATTGCTTTGTCTGCAGTTTTTGTACCCAATTAGGCTTGTAGGCTATAGGAAAACAGTGCATGGTGCAGGTTCTTATTTTAGATTCACATTTTGACGGATATGTTGGGGTGGAGGGTGTTTATTGATGCGAATTGATTTATACTGCACAAGACTTACATGGCAAATACTTTAATTTGCGAGGGGAGTTTGGTAGTCTATATTGATTCGCGATGTGTAGTTTCTGTACCAATTAGGCTTGTAGATAGGAGAACAGTGCATGGTGTTGGTTTTTATTTTAGAATAACATTTTGACGGATATCTTCATTAGCGATGTCTGTTTATTGATGTGGATTGACTGATACTGCGCAAGACTTATATGGAAAATACTTTTACTCACAAGGGGAGTTAGGTAGTCTATATTGATTAGCTATGCATCATAAATCTGAAATATATGGGCATATATTTGTAATATCCAAACAAAGATGGCTAGCTTTGAAGATTTAGTTACATGTGAAAATACGATAACGGATTTTTTTTCTTTCAAAACTTGAATATCAAGGATCTGGACAACCTTTGTTTTAGCTTAATCAGGTTTTACTGAAGGATCTCCAAGAAACAAGCTGTAAAAAATCGTTTTTGATTATTTAGAATGCCTAGAGGGTTTTTTTGTAATGGTGACTGACTTTTCCAAATAGAGTTGCATAGTTTTGAAATAATTGGGCTTTGGATCCTCAAGAACGACAATTCATATCAATTTATGAACTGAAATCCTTTAAAATTCTTTCACCCACTTCTTGTTTGTGGACTGAGGCATTCCATTTAGGAGCAGCGATTTTCCTCAATGCTATGCTCCCATTAATATTTAGAATTATCTAACACTTTGAAGTGTGCTTCCAAGACAGCCAGTTAGTTTTGGGGATGCTTGTAAATGGGTTGCGTAATTAATAGAGAAGGCTCTAGATTTTGGCTTTTTCTTTAAACTGGAAGCTCGGATTGTCTTCAATAAGACATCAGTTGGAGTACTCTCATTCTGAAATGTCTTGTATGTCTGTCATTCCGGACATGCTGATGTGGTAGCAGTAAAGGCTATTCTCAAGATATTGTTTGGTAGTTACAGTTCATTTTCTGTTGAACTTGACTCCGATTCTTGTTCTTAAAAATTAAGTGGTCTACGTCAGAAGAAGATGTATCTCAGCCTAGAAAATTGCGTATGAAGCTATTGGTTGTTGGCCTGATTAGAAGGTCTGAGAGCGGTTCCATTGCTAAGAAAATGTGTTTTGGAAATAAGAGATCATGTTGTCTTATGGCTAGATTACTTGGTAAGTGCTTATCGATTGTCCAATGACATTAATTTTGGATCTATGGGTAGATAAGCACAAAAAAATCCACTTGTCAAAAGAGTTGAAAACTTAGAATTCCCATTAGTTCAATAGCTTTGAAGAGGTAAGGCCATTTAACAGAATCAAATCCTTATGGATGTCAATTTCGTATCCATCTCATTAAGGCGATCCTTTCTCCCAGCAAGGATAATATTGTTGTGGATATACCTCTATTTAGTTGAAAGCTGATTGCCATGAGTCTACGTTCCAACTTTCTCATATTCCCTGCAGTCAGTTTCCCAGTGAACTTCTAAATCTTTTCAAAATGCCTAAAATATTCAAACATATTGGGTCTGGGGATCTTTTTTGAATCAATTTATGCGTGTGAATATAGATTTCCTCGAAATAGTTTTGATGTTTTGAATAAGGTTTTATGGCTTTGATGGTGTCTGCATCCTCAATTTCCCAATACTTCTTGTAGGAGTAAAGGTTATACCCATGCAAGCTGGAGATTTATCTTATTATGTTTTGAAAACTATTGTTTTGATCACACATGGAGTGACATTTTTTGTTAGATCCTTATTGTTACTAACTACTTTGCGGAAACACAAATTAACTACTCAAATTGGATTCTAGAGTTTTAAGAGTTCACCCAAAAACTCTAACAAGAGAATTGAAAAATAATGAACCCTCTATCATCTATATATAGAGAAAATATAAAAGGTACGTGGCTTCGTGGGTAAACGACCTACGAGGCATGATCTATCAACTCTCCCGTCCTAAGAAGAATTCGATCGCGAATTCTATAGCCGCATATAATCATCCTAAAATGTCGGATCTATCCGTGCAAACGACTCCCCCAAAATCTATGAATCATCCTCCTCTGAACGACCAACCCATCGTATCAAAAACTCTGTGTCCTGCTACGCGCCTAAACGGCTATCTAGTATCTCATTAATCTCGTCGGTCAACTCAATGTCAGGTGAAGGTGTCACTGAATGTGATAGAATATCACCATAGAACTGTGCTAGAAGCTTTATATTGACAACCTTAAAGAGTGCTCCCGGAATGTCAAGCTCATAGGCATTGTCGCCAATGCGCTGAATGATGCGATAAAGTTTGAATTTACGCAAGAGAAGTTTAGACGCCATGCATGTACGTCATCCCTTCTCAACATAAAGCATAGCCTGGTCCCCTGGTAAAAATATAACCCCCCGCCTATGACGATCAACCATCTCCTTTACCTCTGCATAAACATCCGCTAAATGTCGCCGAACCTTCTCATGTATCTCCCGAATGGACTCATCAAACTCTGTAGCAGTGTCAGAAATATGTACTAATTAGGGAATATGTGCCAAATCCACCACAATATCTGGTGAATAACCCGTCACGATCTGAAAAGGAGAGTCCTGCCAAATTGTTGCCAAATTGTTGAGAGAACTATTAAAAGCAAGCTCCGCCTTTGAAAGGGCAAAATCCTATTTTGTAGGTCCATCCCCTGTAATACGCTGTAATAGATCACTCAAGCTCCGGTTAACCACCTCTGTCTGTCCATCTGAAGGTGAAAAGTTGTGGAAAAATGAAGTTTGCAGCGTAGTAGTCTCCATAACGTCCTCCAAAAATGCCCCGTAAATCATCGATTCCTATCAGAAGTAATCGACTGCAGAACCCTATGTAAACGTACCACCTCCCGGAAGAACAGTTGAGCCACATGAGCTGCATCTTCCGTCTTAGTGCATGGTATAAAATGTGTCATTTTAGAGAATCGATCAACTACCACAAAAACAGAGTCGAAACTCCGTGTTTTCGGCAATCGTGTGACAAAGTCCATTGAAATATCTCTCTAAGGGCTAGAAGGAATCGGTAAAGGTGTGTAGAGGCCAATGTTAGGCTCTCTCCTTTTAGCCGTCGTGCAAAAATAACATCTCCGCATAAAGGTATTAACATCCCTGTGCATAGTGTCCTTGAAGTACCTCTCCCGTATGAGTGTCATGGTCTTGATCACCCCGAAATGTCCCCCAAGCCCCCCAACATGGATATCTGCAATCAAACGCTCTCGTATATAAGAAATCGGGTCACAAAGGGCTGTACCCTTAAATAAATACCTATCCTGAATATTGTAATCCTCGTGAGAACCCTGGTGTTGCCCGCATGATTCATAAATAGGCCCAAAATACACATCAGAAGGGTACAAGGCACGTAACTCAAAAAATCCAAATACCGAAGAGCGGAGTGTAACCAAGATGTGAGTTGTCCTACTGATCTTGTTTACAAACCCGTTTTCCTTACCCTAATGTGTTGAATGTGGAAGTCAAAACTCTGGAGGTAACTGAACCATTATGCCTAACTGTCCGTCGAAGTCCTCTGCTGGCTATGCATGTGTTGTAGCGCGCCATGATCAGAATGAATAACGAACTCCCGATAAACGAAATAATGTCACCAATGCCGCAGAGACCATACTACTGCAAGTAACTTGATATCATACGTGTTGTAGTTCAGTTGTGCCCCAGATAACTTCTCGTTGAAGTAAGCCACCATCCTCCCAGACTGTGAAAGCGTAGCACCAATCCCAGTCTCTGTCGTAACCTCAAAAACTGCTATGAAAAATCTGGTAATACAAGAACAAGAGTTGTGGTAAGCTTTTGTTTGATCAATCAGAATGCCTCATCAGCCTCAGAAGTCCACTCAAAAGACGCGTTTCCCATGAGGGAAGTGATCGATGCTATAATACTACTGAACACATCTATGAATCACTTGTAGAACGTAACTAACTCATGAAAACTCCGTCCCTGTGTCGTCGTGGTAGGGACTGGTCAGTTCCTGATCGTATTTTCCTTCTCGTCAACCTTAATCCCCTCTGACGAGATAACGTACCCCAAAACTGCACGGAATCAACGAGGAAATAGCACTTCTTCAACTGAGGAAATAACCGGTGCCGACCTAAGGCCTCTAAAACTCTCCACATGAATAAGATGCTCCTCCTGGGTGCGGCTGTGTATAAGAATATCATCGAAGTAGACCACCGCGAACCTCTCTGTAATTCAGTCACGTAGAATCTCTGTCATCAAACGAATGAATGTAGACGAAGCATTAGATAGTCCAAAAGGCATCACTAACCACTCGCATAGACCATCTTTGGTCTTAAAATCTGTCTTCCACTCATCCCCTGGTCGCATGCGAATCTGGTGGTACCTACTTTTTAGATCAAGTTTGGAGAAAAACTTGGCATCATAGAGATCATCTATAATATCCTCTAATCTAGGAATGGAGAATTTATACTTCACTAGTAAATGACAGACATCCGTCTTGATAATGGTACATAAGATGGATTCTTCATATTCTCTCATCTTAATCTTCACACGTGTACGGGATAACACTGATATTCCCGAACTACTGATGTAGCGCGTTATGGAATGAAACGTGTCTCCCAATTTACGGATAAGAATACTAACAGTAATGGTGAATCCGGCTGACGATTAACTCGACCTTCCTAGGTTTGATGATAAATCTTAAAGGGATATTTGAGATCACTTATCTCAGACTCTTTTTATTCATAAAAAATCAACCCATAATCACTCATTACAAAATGCCATTTATAGGCAACAATGTCCCTTGAGATTCATAACTGACTAATAACTCCATAGCTCTTAATAATTAACCATAACTACCAAAACTAAGTCATAATTGAAATTCCTAGACGCTTGAGACTAACCGATTTCGATTAATTTAGGTCTAAATTGATAGGTTTTAATTCCTTTAAATTAATGGTCTACGCTTAACCTAAATCAAGTTGATTCAATTATCTAATATCAAGTAAGCAGTTGGAAATTTAAAGACAAGGGCAAAGATTTTTAACCCTGTCGAAAACCTTTCTTAGGAGAAAAACTCACAGGTCGCTGTCGAATCAGGTCGCTGTCGAATCACTCGACAGCTAAACAATCTACTATTGAAAAAGAATTACAAGAGTTTAACTACTTACAGACTCGATAAGCACATCCCATGGTTACCTTTCTTCCAATCAAGCTCTTTGTAATTAATTTCAAGTTCTCACAACTTCTCGTTCCAATCTCTCTTCGAAGCTTCTAATCTTGAATCCCTCAAGTTCTTCAATCCATGATTAGGGTTTCTTGATCAATAATGATTGATTCAAGATTTAAGTGTTTTAATTCTCTTAAATTTCTCAAGAATAATCTCTCATCACTCTAAAAACTCAAGCCTTAAAAAAAGGTTTTCAAAAAAGTTTAATTATAAAAGAGAAAAAGTTGTCTTAAGTAGAAAAACAGAAAACACGTCCTCTGTTTGAATAGAAATAAATCTATTCGAATAAAGAAGAAATCTATTCGAATAAATAAGAGCCTGAGGTATTTTATTCGAACAACATAAAATCTATTCGAATAGACATGTTCCTACAAATATTCGAATAGAAAATGAATCTATTCGAATAAAAGAGATGCTGAGGGAAAATGTTCGAATAGTCATGTTTGAATAAATATCTGTTTTCTTAAAAATGCACACTTTATTCATTTTCCATAATCTATAAAATACGATGGGCTTGATATTCTAGAACAAGGAGTTAGAAACTCACTTACCTGTTCAGTGTCAGTCTAGTTATAGTTACTCCACGTGTACTCACTGACGCCGGATAACCACGAGATAGTGCTGACACCTACTCTAGACACTAAATGAAACAAACTTCAAAATGGATGTTTCAATCTCCCCCTTTGGTTCATTTCGTGTCAAAACTAGAACTATAAGAAATAAAAATGCAACTCGATGGACTGACTCAATCACTGAACATCCATACTCAAAGCTCCACTTTCATCTTATATAGCATATACTCTGGAATCCCTGCATACTAAACAAGATACATCACGTTTTCGTTCATTTAAAATAAGGGATCCAAAAAAAAGAACATAACTTACCTGTCAGGATCATCTCTCCCCCTTTTGGCACAGATGAACAAATGGTAAATAGCCAATAAAAGGAGAAACAAACCAGTAGAGCAAACGACCATGGAGTACGGAAAACACTAAACACCAATATCCCAAAATCAGATACAACTCCCCCTTAAAATAATAGTAACCCCTTTAAAATGAAACAAAAGGAAAACATATACGGGGAGTGTCTTTGAAATACGCAAGCATAAGAAGACAACACTAAATGAATTACTTGGTGTTTGTGTGTGCATAGTCAAATGGATACCCAGTATTCAACGTATTACTTTCTTTAACTGTATCATCGCCTTCATGAGTTCGAACTAGAATGTCCCAAACTTCTTTCGAAGTGGTACAAGCAGAAATATGTCGAAACTCACTTTGACTCACAGCCATAAAAATAGCATTGCGGCTTTTAGAGTTATAACCGACAACATCCTTTTCTTCCTTAGACCATTGATTTCTAGGCTTAAGGACCTCTTCAGATTCATTACCCATTCCTTTCATTATGGTAGGGTGTGCTTATCCATCCTCGATTGTAATCCAGACATCTTCTCCGAGTGATTGTAAGAATGCAACCATTCAGACCTCCAATAAGGATAGTCTTTGCCATCGAAGAAGGGCGGACGATTTATGAGACCACTAAATCTTTCAGAATTATTATTCTCAAGCGAACTATTCGGGATCCACGCTTAGGTTGTTAAACCTCGAAGCGTGACCGCTCTGATACCAATTGAAATTCCTAGACGCTTAAGACTAACTGATTTCGATTAATTTAGGTCTAAATCGATAGATCCTAATTCTTTTAAATTAATGGTTTACGCTTAACCTAAATCAAGTTGATTCAATTATCAATTGTCAAACAAGCAGTTGGAAATTTAAAGACAAGGGCAAATATTTTTAACCCTGTGGGAAACCTTTCTCAGGAGAAAAACCCACAGGTCGCCATCGAATCACTCGACAGCTAAACAATCCACTATTGAAAAAAAATTACAAGAGTTTAACTACTTACAGAGTCGATAAGCACATCCCATGGTTACCTTTCTTCCAATCAAGCTCTTTGCAATCAATTTCAAGTTCTCGCAACTTCTCGCTCCAATCTCTCGTCAAAGCTTCCAATCTTGAATCCCTCAAGTTCTTTAATCCATGATTAGGGTTTCTTGGTCAATGATGATTGATTCAAGATTTGAGTGTTTTAATTCTCTCTTGAATCTCTCAAGAATAATCTCTCCTCACTCTAAAAACTAAAGCCCTAAAAAAAGGTTTTCAAAAAAGTTAAATTATGAAAGAGGAAAAGTTTTCTTAAGTAGAAAAACAAAAAACACGTCCTCTATTTAAATAGAAATAAATCTATTCGAATAAATAAGAGCCTGAGGTATTTTATTCGAACAACATAAAATTTATTCGAATAGACATGTTCCCAAAAATATTCGAATAGAAAAGGAATCTATTCGAATAAAAGAGATGCTGAGGGAAAATGTTCGAATAGTCATGTTCGAATAAATATCTGTTTTCTTAAAAAGACATACTTAATTTATTTTTCATAATCTGTAAAATAAGACGGGCTTGATATTCTAGAACAAGGAGTTAGAAACTCACTTACCTGTTCAGTGTCAGTCCAGCTGTAGTCGCTCAACGTGCACTCACTGACGTCGGATAACCACAAGATAGTGCTGACACCTACTCTAGACACTTAATGAAACAAACTCCAAAATGGATGTTTCAATAATAAACACCCATAATTAAGACTAATAACAAACACTAATAACTAAGTCTTTTAATTGTTGTAACTACTAAACATTGACCCTTAGAATTCCTATTGGTTTCATATTGCATCAACTACTAGCGTGACTCTTTGTTAGTAACCCACACAAAGTAAATGTTTTCTGTGGCACTCCCCGCCTTAGTCGCTGGTGTGATAAAGGATCCAACGCAATTATCCTTTCGAGTATTGCCCTTATGTCAATCAAATTCGTCGTTGGCCCCGTTGGAATCCGTGGTCCTTCCATCGGATTTGTGCCCACCTCTAGTCGGTTATGGCCTCCTCCGGTTAGCGTCGACTCGATAACAAATGGGGATCGCGGCGTGTCCGAGTCGGTACCGTGAGTCCACGACCCCTCTCTGTCGATGCCCTCGTGACCCGCGCCTTTTGTTGGCGTAAGTTGCTGCAATGGCAGGCTCGAGCCACTCGATGGCATGCCTTGCCGGTGCCACTGTCTCCGTGCTAGCTGTACGATGTCCTGTGCCCTGCCGCAAGTTTGCCCTGGCCCGTACCTGTTGTACCCTGCCTCGTGCCCTGCACACCCTGTCTGATACCATGGCTCGTGCTCCCCGTGCCACGACCACGTCGTGGCATGCATGTGCCATGTGTGCCCTACCCTTCTGGCATGCCCGCGATGCTTTCCCCAATTTCCTGGTCCCTTTCGCGCTCCAAATCATGAGTTTCGCCGATCTCGGCAGTGATGGGGGCCACTCTCTCTTGAATTCCGGCCATCGTAGTCACCGACGACCTGCCCTTCATCGTTGGCGATGTAATCAATCCCTCTCCGATCGTTCTTTGAATTCTAGGCAAGGGTATTGGATTGGGGTTGGTCTTTCTGACAATTGAAATCGTTGATCATATGAACCTCTCACATCAATGTCGCAACCTCCTCGTAGGACTTTGATCGAGAGCTTTCCAACACATCGTCGTCTTTCCTACCTACTAAATCAATCGCACGGTGAATCTCTTCATTTCTAAGCCATCTCCATCGAATTTCTTCGATTTATCCGTCACAACTCCCGCCTCCAACCTTGCAATCTCAAGAATTGCACGAGCATAGAAAGCAAACCTAAGATCGCTCGTAACTTTGGTACCAAGTTGTTACTAACTACTTTGAGGAAGCACAAATTAACTACTCAAATTGGATTCTAGGAGTTTAAGAGTTCACCCAAAAACTTAAAGAAGAGAACTAAAAAAGAATGAAGCCCCTAGCATCTATATAGAGAAAATATAAAAGGTACGTGGCCTCGTGGGTAAACGATTCACGAGGCATGATCTATCACTTATCTTGATCAAAATAAATCTTTTCATAGAATGAGAAACTTGGCAAAGCAGAGCAAAAGAGTAAAATGGTAGCGCTATTTGCAATGGGACCAACAATAGAACTGATCAAGTTCTTGCTAACCCTCTCCTTAATTAACAAGTTTGCAAAGAAACTTGGTGTTTGAGTCTCTTAGAGTAAGCAAATCACAGATACACCTTTGCTTCATTGTCATCTCTTCTCGTTAAAGAAGGTTGCTTAGATTTAATACTTGAGTCTTTTTTTTGCTAGGCAAGCTGGGGTTTAGGCAGCTCCCATGAACATGTGTTTGTGTGAATGAATAAGAAATTACATCCAAATGCAGAATTTGAGTTTACCCCTAACATGTTGATAACATATACTTTTAGAGGTAAGGAGCTAGGGTCTAATACAATTTCATAAAAGGTTGGAGCATAGAAGGCTAATAAATCAGCGCCGTGCCCTATCTGTCTCTCTAAAAACATGGAACATTTTAAATACATTAAAAGACTCCATCATGTACCAGATCTCTTCTTTCATGTGCCTGATCTCTTCTATCATGTGTCTCCATTGCAAAGGTGGAACTTTCTTCTTGGTGATATAAGCTAGGTGAAAATTTTAATAACTTGAGTCTTTCCCCTAAGAGAGTAACATCACTTTGAATGGACTCTATTACAACCAAAAGAGTGGCTCATTCTAATTCAATCCCGTTATTTTTTTTTGAGAACATTTAGCTTCTAAGCCAAGACATACAGGGGCACCTATGATTCTATCACATTAAGACTTGAAAAATTCAAAAAGCTTCTACGTAAAGTGCAAGCATTAGTAAAAAAGGGACATTATAACTTGGGGATTCATTACTAATAAAAATAGATATTGAAGTAGGATCAGAAATAGGCCTTGAACTCCACTGTTAATACAAGCACTGTACTTTTGGAAAGAAATCCTAAAATTAGCTTCATATTTGCCTGAAGTTAGACAATGGCCAGTCCATTCGAGGACTTTGAGACCAAGATCAAGAATGGTATCTTCAAAGCGGAGCTTGTCGACATATGTTAAAACAACGCCACCTTCACTGTTCACTGTAGGCTGTAGTAATAGTATCAAAGAAAAAAAAATATAATTCAAGGGATATTTATACTAGAAGAATGGAACACTATGTGGCGCCTCACTTAAATCCTCTTCCTCTTTAAGTTTACATAGAAGAGAAAAGTAATTTTTCTAGTAGATGAATGGTTATAGTCATTGTGATTGCCTGAAATCTCATCAATTGCAGCTAAATAGAATAGATAGAAGGATGCCATAAAACTCACCCATTCTGGGAATGAAGGTACTTGTTGAGGCAATCCCAGTTTGAACTGCAGTTCTGACTTTATAATTTTATTATCTTCTAAATCCTTGTTCCCGTCTGCATTATGTCAATAGTTACATCTTACACTCTAAACCATCCACTTGGGCTTGGCAATTTTTGAGGAAGGGGATGAAATCTTATGAGTGTCTTCCCTTTCTCTAAAAGTCAATTGCTCTCTTTGCCTGATTCTCTTTTTAACTACTTTTAAGTTTGTTTCCTAGTTTTATTTGGTTTTGCATAGTTAGAGGCAGCACATGCAACATTCTCCAACAAGTATTTGTTGTCTTTACTAGTGGAGGAGTGAGGTCATTGTGATTTTTGGGAATCAATGCTTGGAAAAGAATATTCCAATTTTTCACTGAGGGGATGTATCTTGTGGTAATAGAATTAGTGTGATGTTCAGCTAAAGTAGAGTCTGAGCTTTAGTACTGTTTTTGCCCTTTAACTGAAGGGTGGTGTACTTGCATTAGATCTACCATTTATCTTGGGATTTTTAGCTGATTTTGTTAGCTTTAATTTGACCTTTAAGCTCAGGCCTTTCCTCAGATTAAGATTCGGAATTTACAGTTACAATGCCATTGTTCAAATCAACAATAATCTTGAAACACTTGGAAAGACATCCTACCAAAATCTTATTTTGATCATTTCTCATCTGAAATAGGTCGTTAATGTTGATGTCTTCAAGTCCTTCTCTAAGATCCACAAGACATTTCTACCTCCAGTTCTGGGTAGGATTTGTTTTAGAATATGGACTTGGTATAGCTTTTTTTAAACATCATTGGGGCCTTGTTGAAATATATCTCAAACTATGACTTTTGGCAAGGTCTGGTACAGCATGGTGGAGCTCAGTCGACTGAACGTGAAAAATAATTTGAGGAAATTCTTTTGTGAGAGGGTTGCTCTCATTTAAAAAGGGAAGGTGGGAGAGACACAATGGGGATATGAGAGAAGTGCTGAAGAATTTTTTGCCTTCAAAAGAAGCCCTTTTATCAGTGAAAATAATTCTTGGAGACCTTGATTAAGAGACTGAGATCCACCAGATGTTGTAAGAGCATCTAATCATTTAATGTTTCATAGGATATGATGTAGTTTAGCTTTTTCTTCCTTTATAGTGAGTTCGTTCTCCTCATACATGTTTCTTTCTTATTAGGGGATTTTTGCGTAAATTACTTTTGTCGGGTGTTTGTTTTCCTTTTCGTATGATTTGTTTTTCTTATTGTTTCTTGAACTCTTGCTAGATCACAATCATGTTAACAATTGTTAGGGGTTTCGGCTTCTTTAGCACAACGATCTTAACAAATTTCTGCAACATTTCTAGGTATTGGGTGAAACTTACATTTAGCAGTATAATGGCCAAATGATTACATGTTTGTGGCTTCTATGAATATATCATAGTAGTACCCACCACTTCCATTGCCTTTATTAAAAGCTATTCCCAAAGGAAGAAATGAATCTGGTGGATTTTCAGTACACACTTGAGAACGGGAAAGCTTTTGAGGCCAGACACGGAGCTTTGAGGAGTAAGAAACCAAAGATCAGAGTCACCAGTCAAAATTGGGTTTTTTGCGCGGTGGTCAGGTCTTGTAGGCTCCAGAGGTATAGGGCTTGTAGGTTGTCTTTGTGCCTGGATGTGCCATTGTGCCTCATTCTACCAACAATCTAAAAAGTCGGTACACCCTCGATACTTTAATCCTTCATATTCGCGGTATTGGTCTCTTTACTCAATATTACAATGATACTAGCAACATAGATCAATGCTCCTGTGATCCAGAAGTTTTTAGGAAGATTAAAAAGTTTTTTCAATATGGGTGTTATCTCAATTTTGCGAGAATCACTATACAAAAATGGATCCATCTATGCTAACATAAATACTAATCGTGTGAGGGCACAGTCTACCTGCTATGTTCCAGGGGAGCACTTCATAGCTCGCTTATGAGGATAAGAAAGAAATATTTAGATTTTGGATAAGCTTATAACTTGTTGAATTTGAAGCATCCCACTCCCCGCCGATATAGTCTCTAAACGTGATTTAGAAACAGTTGATACCATAATTAATTGTCCACTAATGCCCAATTACCCATTTAAATTTGAGCAGCTCTTGCATCTTAAAGCTGTACAAACTGGACAAAACCAGCACTTTCGCACTGCCCAGTTTGTAGATCAAGAAGTCACTGCACCAATTCCACATCACCAAAAGGTTCAAACGCCTGACAAAGTTATTATCCAGTGATCTTGTTGAGGACATTACCAACAAACAGCCTCCTACTTCCTCCCAACAAGGTTGTAATTACCACCGTCAGGTGCAACTGTACATGTATTCGATTGAACCAGATTCTTTTCAGCCTCTGATGGTTTAAACATCAATGGTTGAGCATAAAGTTTCTGATTTGACAGTGCTATCGTGGTGGGGACACCGCATCCTAAAATAGTAAAACTCTATATACTGCCAATTTCGGTCTCTGCCTCTAGACACCCTTTCTCTATTCTTCCAACATCTAGGACACCCGCTCGCATAGGGTGTCACACAAATTAGATCTATGTTTATAAGCATTCAATATCTGACGAAACACAATATTATATACATCTTTGTTTTCAAGAAGCATAAGACCAGGATGCTTGGAGTCATAAAGAAAATTTTGGGGGTTTTCTCTCCTCTTTGAAATCCAGAGAAATCTCATTCTTCTCTGTACCCGTGTACCCAAACATCATGAAACTGCCAAGCCCACACTGAAGAGACCCAGAACGCCACAAATGTGAACTCAAAAACAATAAGTATTTAGAGAATGTTAGTCAAAAGGATAAGTAAAATAATCTAAATCTAGTGGTTAGCTGCTTACTTAGCCAAGCTGTTATCACTAATCTCCTGGTATGGAAGGTAAAGTTAAAAAGTAAACCTCCATCTTGGTGAAGAGAGCTGACCCCAAACACTGTATTGTCTTTTGCAGTGAGCGTATAAAGATTCAAACAGGCACTGGAGAGAAGCCTGTGAATGTTTTATGCTCTATTTACAGATGAAAACCTATACCCAAACTTCAAAAACTATTCAAATGAGCTTTTACCTCCTACATTACCAATTACTGTTGTTGATTAAAACTAGCTACCTGTATGAACAATTTGCCCTAAACTGATTCTAACCATCTTCAAGTTCAGACTTCAACTTTCCAGACAATATTATTCAAATTCCTATCATGCGTTATCACCCCGCATCATATTTCGCTCATAGGTTTCACTAATGGAATCCTAATATCCCCCGAAGGGATGAAACAGTCAATCGATTTTCATCAAAAAACAGTCAATCGACAGGCTGGGAAAATTGAAAGCCACCTCCTCAGTAGTCCACGCCTCTTCTGTGATTTTGATCACGTAGCTTGGATCCAGCCGACAAACTAAGGCTGATATGCAGGGAATTTTAGGCTTTCAGCAGAGTTGGAAATAAAAAGCAATTAGATAAAAAAAATAGCTTTTTGCTTGTGGTAATGTTTATAAATAGCCTAGGGTTGGAAAAAAAGCTACTGCAAACAAAAGCTGTGACGATATTACCCAAATGAGAAAGAGGATACCATTTCAATATATAAGTTCAGAACCATATTGCTCTCTTGTCTGTATGGTTTTAATGGCTTGTTCTTTGTTCGCAAAATCAATATCTAATCATTTCATCTTTGACTATAGGCGGTTTTGCTTTGAAGAAACAAATGCTTGATGATAGGAGATTCCCAAAAATGCATCTGAACTTGCAGCGGCTACTGCAGGTTACTTCTCAGATCCCACTTATTCAATTTCATGAAGAAAATGAAAAAATAATAGATTTTCTTACAAACTAGAGGTTCTTGTTGGGTAACCGTAAGCCCTAATAGAATTCTTAAGATTAGCATGTCAGGCTCAAGATCAAATCCCATTATAAGTCTATCTAGAATTGCAATAGAACAAACTTACTATACAATATGGAAGAAGGTACTGCATATTAGGCGTTTGTTTATTGTAAAGTCTATTGACATTTTTAAACTGTCCCTAATATATGTATAGCATAAAATGGTGGTGTATCTTGCCTCCTAACTTCTAGTGACTCTGTATATTATGAGATATTAACATTATAATTCGTGATATATTCACTTTATGGGCACAGTACCTCAAAATATCATAATAAATCCACCATGAACTGAATTGTAATTTAGTTAATTTGTTAATACAGGTAATTGCTCACGGGGAGCAAGTGTTTCCACGTGTCAAAGAAAAATGTGCTACAAAAAGCTGGTTTGCTAGTGAAGAAATTGTCTCTCTTGAAGAGTTAATTGGACGACTTAGGAGGCTTAAAGAAAATGTTGGGTTTATTGCTAATCGTGTCACAGCCGTCCAGGCCGGTCTAGATAGTTGGCAGGCTGAGCAAATAAACAAGAAGCTGTACTATCTGTCATTTCTATCAATAATATTCCTTCCTTTATCCATTATCACTGGAGGTAACTTTTATATACCATTTAACTCTTTGTGTCAATTACAGAATGCAGTTGTAATATATTTGGTTTCTTTTGTACAGTTTTTGGAATGAACGTCGGAGGCGTCCCGTGGACAGGGCAAAAAGACCCTGCCATAAAATATGGGTTCCGAAACGTAATATTTCTATGTGTTGCAATGCTCCTGCTTGTACTGCTTTGCTTTATATTCCCTGGTCTCTATGTACAAATTGCTGGTTGGAGGAAAAGGAGGGCGTTAAAGAGAAGTTGGTCTATGGATAGGAAGTCATTCTTAAGAAGAACCCTTGGAGGCGGGTTCCAGGAAAGAGGTAGTTACCTCCGTATCTGAAATGTATGACTGCTTTTTTCCAAGTAGATCTTAATTCCAGGACTAGAGGTTTCATATGTATCTCCTGCAATATCAATCTTTAGTAACAAGAGCAAAGATAGAAGTCAATCAGCAAGTGTGTGGAGACTCTGGTATAGGAAAAGCAAGATTCTTTCATTCTTTAGAGCTTCTGCATATTGTAACTCAATTTATTGTTAGTCTTAGAATCAATAAATTAATCGTTCTGTTAAACAACATTCCTTATATGTAGAGCGAAAATATGTTTGCTTAGATGCATATTGATTATGAACAGACTGAGGGACAAACTTTCACAGCCATATGCAATGCCCAGAGTAAAAACTGTGCAACTTTGACTAGTGTCATCATCTCTGGTGGTTGACGGGGAAAATGGGGTCTGGTGGCTGCTGCAGTGGTGGTAGATGGTACTGGAGATCCAATGAAGACTAAGATAATTAAACATAAGATGAGCTAGACGGAATGGTTTTTCAACATTTTCCTTCTAGGTATAATCCCTTCATGTGTTTAATACAAAACCTATGAGACCCAGTAACAGTGTCGACAGAAATGAAGGTCTTACTTTTGGTTTGCAAACAATATTCGCCATCCCCATGTTCTAGAGGGTTATTCGGTTTGGTTGGTATGCCAGTTTTACATAAATTGTGTTTACCTCACCTTTATTATTTAATTTTTTGCAATAAACTTCCTTCAATTTTTCTAGATTTGTCCTGTCCCCAGCACATCAGAGTTTTGAGACACCACTTTGTTGTGCCTACCCGGTGACTTTTTCCTGCCTGAACGGCACCGCTGCACATAGGTTGCCCATGTAACATCCAATGTCTTTAAGAATATATGCATAAAGCTCAATATGGAGAAAAAGCAACCAGATACCATCTGTCTGTCTCTACTACATGCAAGTATATAGTTATTTGAACCCCTCTTAACACGTAAAATGCTAGCATTGGATTAGATTAGATAATGATCTTTTCATGAAGATAATTCATGAAAATTCTAACTGTGTTAACGGATGCAGTATCTGGAATACATCCTGCAAATTTCAGATCCTTGTACCCAATAATCTCAAACTCAGAATACAATGATATACATCATGTAAATAACAATCATAGATGTTTGCGCTAGTTGAACAAACCATATCAAGTTGGGGGACTACGCCACGTCCATGACATAAAAGACAATGAACAAATGAACACTGTACAAGGTGGGGGCATCTCTTCACACCCACAGAAGGGCAAGAAAAGAGCCTGGACGCCATAAGAGAAAAGCACAGAAACCACAAAAGAAGCCTAAAGAACTAAGATAGTAGATAAAATCCCTCTAATTATCAGCAATAATTCTTTGAAGATCAGCTCCATAGTCACTAGGCTTAATGATAGCATACCCTTCATCAGGTCTGGGTTTAGTTAGCAGGTCTACACCCCTGTTAGTTTCTCTGTAAAGAAGGATAGTCAGCCTTCAAAACTGTTCATATGGTCTTTTGTAATGTCTACTAGTCTCTAGCAAGATATTGAGCAGTTTCTGAATCAGTATGCACAATTATCTTCTGTATGATGTTGAGATTAGCTAGCAGAAGGCCTTGCTTGATTGCTTGTAACTTATGAATGATGATAGACTGGGACTACTACATCCAGCACATGCAGTAATAGGTGTACCATTCCAGTCCCTGATCAGTGCTCCAATACTCCCCACATCTGTAGTTGCCACCACTGGATCCCTATGACAAATCTGCTTCCGTGCAAAAACATGTTGGGTAAGAACATCTGCAAGTGGTGGAAGGTTGGAGAATACAAATTTTCTTTCCAAACCAATGGTCCATATTCAGTACGAGAAATTAAAATTTTCAATTTCACAAGAGTACATATAAAGGTACAAATACAATGCATGTCTTAAAAAAAGTCATCACATAAACTATTAGTGGAGAAAAGCTATAACCCGCTTTTCCTTCTTATCCCCGCCTTCATCCTATTAAGATAAGAAAACAACAACAAACTCAGTCATTAAGAAAGAAATTGACGGCTTCAAGTCTTTAACTACGAAATTGGCTAGAAAAGCTTATACTCATGGTACCTCAATCTTACAGGAGTACATATAAAGGTACAAATACAACACACGTCTTAAAAAAACTCATCACATAAGTTACTAGTGGAGAGAACCTATAACCTGTTTTTCCTTCTTATCCCCGCCTTCATCCTATTAAGATAAGAACACAAAAACAAACTCAGTTGTTGAGAAAGAAACTGAAGGCTTTCAAGTCTTTAACTACGAAATTGGCTAGAAATGCATATACTCATGGTACGTATTCGGAACAATCGTATGTAGACCTCCCTCAGTAAGCCCTAGCTATTATATGGAATAATTTATGCAAGATAAGAAAAATATGTAAATAACACAATATACAAAAAAAGTTCTAAGTTAATTTAAATGCATTTGCAAATATTTCAGCTGAGTAAAGTTTGGCAATCGATGTTAACATCTCTGTATTTGATGCAAAATAAAAGACAACTCAAAATGTTGTAACCATGAAAACCAATTGGTCTACCTATACTTGGCATAGTTTAATACTTGGCGTAGTAATGAAACATAGCAAAGTTTATATCGGCTTCATATTGGTATGATGATTCTAGACTTTGAGAAAATAAATTTCTTCATGCATAGTTGGACTCAAGGGGTTAGTCAAGATTAAAAATTATAATCAAAACAAACTTACCTCTTGGATTTGCTGCGCAAACAAATGAGAGATAAATGCGTCATCTTTCCAACAATACCAACAAGAAACCTTGGTACCTTCCCTCAAGATTAGCTTCGATTTTCTACCATGATCAATCCACTCCAGCTGATTTAGGTCATCGATGAAGGACCGCTTGAGAAAGGCAGTGAATAATGAATGTTCTATGCAAGCTGGGGGTAAAAATTTCTACATTCACAATTACAAAATTTAGAATTTTTGTGTCAACAAGGTGATCTAAGAAGGCGTTATCTACTACATTGAACTCTAGGTGTATAATGACATTTTCCTCACAAACAACTTTTATGAGGAGTTGACCTACAATATCATTTCCCTTTGATAGTTTAAGTCATTGAGATTATCACAACAATATGGTAGTTTTAACGGCTTAAACTATCAAAGAGAAATGATATTACAGGACAACTATTCGTAGAAGTTCTTACTGATGAAGATGGCACTACACACCTAAAATTCGATGTGGTAGATGATGTTTTCTCAAATCACCTTGTTGAAGAAAAAAAATTAAATCTTGTAATTGTGAATGTATAAATTTTTACTACAGTCTGCAAAGAATACTTATCATTTACTGCTCTTCTCAAGCGGCCCTTCATCAATGGCCCATTTCAACAGGAGTGGATTTATTATGTTAAAAAGTCGAAGCTATTCTTGAGGGAAAGTACCAAGGTTTATTGTCGGTATTATTGGAAAGATAATACATTTCATCTCGTATTTGCTTACGCAACAAATCTAAATGGTAAAGTTGATTTGATTATGATTTTTAATCTTAACTAATCCATTGAGTCCAATTATGCATGAAAACGTTTATTCACTCGAAGTTTACTGTCTTCATACCAATATGAAGCCGATATCAACTTTTCTATGCTTCATTACCACATTAAACCATGCCAAGTACATGTAGACCAATTAGGTTTCAGGGTTACAGTACTTTGAGATATCTTTTATAATGCACCAAATACAAAGATGTAAATATCGACTGCCAAACTTTACTCAGCTGAAATATTTGCAAATATATTTAAATTAACTAATAACTTTTCTTGTATATCGTGTTATTTACATATTTGTCTTATCGTGTAGAAATTATTCTGTATAATAGCTGAGGCTTACCGAAGGAGGTCTACATACGCTTGTTACGAATAGGTACCAAGGTATTCATTCTCTTATCTAGAAATTATTCCATATCATCATTTCCTTTGCCGCCTTTACCCTGACAAGAATAATAAGAACAAGTACTTTATGTTGCCAGGGGTGAGGCAGAGCGCTAGGCAGTGGGCATGGTTATTGTCGGGGCGAGGCCGGGGCGCTAGGTGGGGCGGAGCGCTAGGCGGGAGGCGGAGCCGAAACACTATGTGTATAACATGTCAATGTAAATTTGTAATGTACTATTTAATTCAAACATGACTCAATGTATTTTTTTTCTTGAACTTGGGTCTGGGAGAGAGACCTGCGTACTAGAGAGAGACCTGCAGACAATTTGTAATCAAAGAAAGACAGTTTTTTTCTTGAACTTGCGTCTTTTGGAGAGACATGCGTACTAGAGAGAGAGAGAGAGAGTTAATGAGGAATTGAGGATTTGCTTTATTTTTATTTATTTATTGTTTGAAAATGCCAAATGATTTAGCAATTCTATGTTTTTTATTTATTATTTATTTATTTATTATTAAGCCAAATCATTTGGAAAAACTAGAATTTAAAAAAAAAAATTAAAAAAAATGCCCCAAGGCGCTAGGGCGCCTTAAGAGAGGCGCCCCGCCCTTTCAAGCGCCTTAAGGCGGCGCCCTAGGGTGGCGGGGCGGATAGTTGAAAATTGGGCGCCCCGACGGCGCCCCTGACAGCATAACAAGTACTTCATAAAAAAAAATTGTAGGAAGCTCAAGGATTTTACTAATAAGTTGGTTAATAATAAGACTAAAAAAACCTGCGAAGATCTGGATGGCATTTCAATCAAGTTTTCCCTTTGTGTGATTCCATCTCTTGAGCTCCACCAATTCATTAGCAACAATGTATGCATAATATTCAACGATGTTGAGAATGAAAAACACGTCGTTCAAACATTCGATGTCATCTTGTCACTTGTGAGTGAGCTTAAGTTAAATATACTGAAGAAAATTATGAGATTTTGTTCAAGATGTTTTCGCAAAGTCTTTGATGTAAGAGAGTTGTTCTATTCCTACAACTTTTCTGGTAACCTTCTGCATGTTGATACGTGCTTCAATTTCATTAAGCTTCGTATCAATTATATACGATACCATTTTGCTTCGACGTTCCATAAATTGGTTATCATCAATGAGTTTACTTTTTTTCCTCGACTTAGTTTCACAAACAACCCCATCTTCAACTATGACATTTGCAGTTTTAGACCCGTCTTTTACGTGAAACTCTGGAGTGGATTTTTCTTTTTCTTTCTTTTCCAGCCTGAAATGGGGATTATGGCTGATTATAATATTCATATCCCTGTACACTTTTTGACTGCAACCCTCGAGTTTCCGCCTCAGGGAAACCCGTGCTTCAACATTGGAAGCACCCATTCTATTCTTGACGTTCTTATAAGACATAAATGATATCAAAAACATCTCAAAGTTCACTAAAGTCTCAAGGTAAGCCATGGGTCTATTTTCGTACTTTATTATTACCTCAAGATGCTTACCTAGATTGTAAAATGATCCGTGGAAAGCAGCCAAATTCTCCAATATTATCATTGTGTTCATAGCACTAAGGGTAGAAAATAGCTGACACAATTGGGCGCCAATTTCAGGATGATATATGGGTTGAGCGACAACATCAGTCCTATAATCGTTATTTTCTTCGTTGCTGCTTTCTAACAGCCAAGTGGATGAATCCATACCAAATTCATCTTCATCATCCCCAAAAATTCTTAATCCAACTTCATCTTCATCTTTATCTCCACAAGAAATAGCATCATCGTGACATATTTTGACCACTGATGTGTACATCCCAACATATTTTGTACGTTAAAGCTTGCACAGTGTATGAACCAACTCTTTCCCCCACTCTCTTACTCTCTTTTTCTTCGACCCTCTAACCTTTATCTCATTATGATCCAAGATGAGCTGAAATCCGGCTCATAGATCTTCAACCACAAAATTGAGGTGGATTTCCCTTCTGGACTTCCTTCTTTCACAACCAAATTGAGATATTTAAAGTTTTAGGCCCGCTTAGTTATTTTGTTTATATTGTTTTGTATGTAAATAAAACTCCATTTGCATACTGAATACTTACTTTGTCCTACGATTACTGAATTAGACACGTCTCTTTGAATTAGGGTATTTTGATATGTATAAAATGTAAACTGAATTCGGAATCTTTTACAAACAAGGACCTTATTTTGTATACGTTTAATAGGTACATTTTGCTTTCATATGGATTTATTTTATGTACATTAGGTGTTCTTCTTACATAGAACTGCATGTAAGTTAGGCTATTAAGTTAAGGTTTCTACCATAAATTTTAACAAAATTTATATGCCAGATGCACCTTTTGAGTTTTTTTTTTTCCTTTGTACAGGTTAAGTTTCAAACAACTTATGGGTTGCTGATATAAAGAAAATAATTAAATTGGTATATAGTATATTGCATAAATTAGTTAAAACTTGAAAACGCATTAAGAAATCCACTTTTTACCAATCTAAGACCACAACAACAGATTGGGGTTTGAATCATGATTCCTTATAGACCCCATACTGGAATATATGACATGTCACAGTATGAAGACCGTTTCTCCAAGAAAATCAAACTACCTTATCTTATTAAATAATATAAAGGTCTAAACACAACATAAACATATAGGGAATACTCACACAACATTAAATAAGAGAAAAAAAAACAGCAGGTAAACATATATTATAAAATTAAAACTGTAGTATCAGTACCGCATAAAACGACTCACTTTCGATAATCAAAGTAGCCTAAGCATATCAACTACCAGATTCTGATCCCGAAGCAAACTTCTTCATCAGAGAACTGCTCCTCCAGCAAACTTGTCTTGCCTAGTCCTTCACATTATTATCTCCATCTAGAAAAGTACTCCATATCATCATTTCCCATGTCGCCTTCACCCTGATAAGAATAATAAGAACAAGTACTTTATAAAATTTGTGCAAGAAGTTCATGGATTTCACTAATAAGCTGGTTAATAGTAAGACTAAAAATACCTGTCAAGATAATTCGGATGGCATTTCCATCAAGTCTGCTCCTTGTGTGATTCTATCTACTCCCACCGTTTCATCAGTAGCAACAATGTTTGAATAATGTTCAACGATGTCTAGAACGAAAAGCATGTCCTTCAAAAACTTCACCCAAACACTTGGGGTCATCTTGCCACTTGTGAGTGACTTTAAGTCAAATATACTGAAGAAAATTACGAGCTTCTGTTCGAGCGTTTTCGCAAATTCTCTGATGTAAGAGAGTTGTTCTATTCCCCCAACTTTTCTGGTAACTTTCTGCCTGCCGATACGTGCTCCAATCCCATTAAGCTTCGAATCAATCATTTCCGATACCATTTTGCTTGGATGTTTCATAAATTGGTTATCATCAATGAGCTTACCATTTTTCCTCCACTTAGTTTCACAATCATCCCCATCATCAACTATGACATCTCCAGTTTTAGACCCGTCTTTCTCGTGAAACTCTGAAGTAGATTCATCTGTCTTTCTCTTCCAGCTTAATATGGGGATTCTGGCTGAACATATTCATATCCTAGTACACATTTTGACTACTACCCTCGAGTTTCCTCCTCAAGGAAACCCATGATTCAGCATTGGAAGAACCCATTCTATTCTTGACTTTCTCATAACACAAATGATATCAAAAACGTCTCAAAGTTCACTACAGTCTCAAGGTAAGCCATGGGTCTCTTTTCGTACTTTATTATTACCTCAAGATGCATGCCTAGATTGTAAAATGCTTCTTGGAAAGCAGCCCAATTTTCAAATATTATCGCTGTGTTCATAGCTTTAAAGGTAGTAAATAGCTCACACAATTGGGCGTTAGCTTCAGAATGAAATGTGGATTGAACAATAGTAAAATGATCGCTGCTATCTAACAGCCAAGTGGGTGGATTCTTATCAAATCCATCATCATCCCCAGAATTTTGTAATCCAACTTCATCTTTATCTCCACACGAAATAGCATCATCTCAACTCCGCGATTTGGCTATTAAAATGGAGAATAATTATTGTGAACTTAATAAAAACTGTATAGTGTCTAATAAACAAAAAAGGAAACCCAACCTCTGAGTCGACCTCCTCCATGATTATCAGATTTCAAAACAGCATTCCCTACGATCCCAAAAATATATAATTTCAGATTTTGATCGTTGGAACAAACCAAAGAGATAAACCCTAAAATCACTAAATAATATGCTTTTGGCCTTGTGGGTACCCAAACCCACCGGGTCGGGTTCGTTTATTTATAACACTTTGTTTATTTTGAAAGATCACTCCACAATGTTATCATCACTACTTCATCTCTACAATGTTATCCTAGATAGATGATGTGTAGTACTTGTAGATAACAACTCTCTCTCTCTCTTAATGGCTTCTCTACCTTCAGTTGCAGTTCCTGGAACTATCAAATTAGACCTTGACTTCAAGAAATCTTCCCAAACGTCTCTATCTACTCATAAGGTAAACCCCCCATTTTGCTAAACTTGTAATTTTCTTACTTCACCAATAATAAAGATTGGAATTTCTTGATTTCATAAGCAAATTATAACACCCCATTGAATCCCTTTGTTTCTATGTGAGAAAGTTTGTATCTTTATATAGTTTAGTGTTTTTGTGTGGTTATGATTCTTTGATTGGTTTGGTTCAATCATCTCTTATATTGATGAGTAGTTATGTTTAATGCCCAGAATTCAAGCATTTTTAATGCGAAGACGGATCCGAGGTGTCTAGACTTCCGAGAAGCGCTGTCTATGATAGAAGAAGGGAGTAAAGTTGAGACTGCTTTCTATGTTCCAATATTACAAGAATGTATTGATAGGAATTCGGTATCGGAAGCTCAAATTATTCATACCCACATTATAAAAACCGGGAGTTACGAAGATTCGTTCCTAACAACGTTTCTTGTAAACGTTTACGCGAAATGTGGGGAAATGGGGTATGCTCGTAAAGTTTTTGAAAATTTTCCTCAAAGGAATATCGTCACATGGACGACATTAATGACGGGTTATGTTTACAATTCTATGCCGGAGCTTGCAATCAAGGTTTTTCAAGAAATGTTAGAATCAGGGGTTTATCCTACGAATTACACAATTGGGGCTGTAATAAGTGCTTGTTCTTTCATGAGCTCTATTAGGTTTGGGAAACAAATTCATGGGTACATTATAAAGTATAAGCTAGATTGCGATACTAGTACGGGAAACGCCCTATGTAGCTTTTATTCCAAATGTGGTAAGTTTGGGGCTGCTGTTAAGGCTTTTAGGAGAATCAAGGAGAAGAATGTCATCTCGTGGACTACTGCCATTTCGGCTTGTGGTGATAACGGTCGGGCTAATATGGGGTTGAAATTGTTTGTTGAGATGCTTTCGGAGGATGCAGGACCAAATGACTTCACTCTTACTAGTATCTTGAGCTTGTGTTGCTTACTGCATGCTGTAGGCTTTGGAGAGCAGGTTCACTCTTTTAGTATTAAACTTGGATTTGAGCCTAATATACTTATAAGAACTTCATTTATGTATTTGTATCTGAAATGTGGAAGAATTGATGAATCACGGAGATTGTTTGATGGAATCGAGGATATTAGTTTGGTTACATGGAATGCGATGATTGCGGGTTATGCCCAAATGACGGATCATGCAAAGGATAGTTTGATGGCCCACCATAGTGGAACAGAAGCACTTAATATATTTCTAAGATTGATGCGGTCAAATATGAAACCAGATCTATATACCTTCTCAAGTGTCTTAACTGTGTGTAGCAGTTTAATTGCCTTAGAACAAGGTGAGCAAGTCCATGCTCAGACAATAAAAACAGGGTTTTTATCAGATGTTGTTGTTGGAAGTTCGCTAGTCAACATGTATAACAAGTGTGGAAGCATTGAGAGAGCTACCAAAGCGTTTGTGGAGATGCCGACGAGAACATTAATATCTTGGACATCGATGATCACAGGGTTCTCTCAGCATGGTCGGACGCGCCAAGCATTGGACCTCTTTGAGGATATGAGATTAGCAGGGGTGAGGCCAAACAAGATTACATTTGTTGGTGTTCTTTCAGCTTGTAGCCATGCCGGCAAGGTTGATGAAGCTATGAGGTACTTTGAAATGATGAAGAAACAGTATGGGATCAAACCTATGATGGACCATTATTCATGTCTGATTGATATGTATGTGAGGTTGGGTCGGTTAAAGGAGGCTTTTGAGTTGATAGAGAAAATGGATATTGAGCCCAATGAGTTTGTTTGGTCACTCTTGATTGCTGGGTGCAGAAGTCTTAAAAACATGGAGTTAGGATTTTACGCAGCGGAGCGATTACTTGAACTCAAGCCTAAAGATACTGAAGCCTATGCCTTATTGTTGAACATGTACCTTGCAGAGGGGAGGTGGAACGATGTCTCAAGGGTGAGAAAACTGATGAGAGAGGAGGGTCGTGGGAAACTAATGGATTGGAGCTCTATTAACATTAAAGACAAGGTTTATTCCTTCAAACCTGATGGCAGATCACACCATCAGAGTGCAGAGATATACGCACTATTGGAGGACTTGCTTGAAAAAGCTAAGAGTCTGGGATATGTGTCACTTAGATGCTTAGAGATGGACGATGAAGATGTGGTGAAGGAAAAGACCGTTTCATCGACTGTTCATCATAGTGAAAAATTGGCAGTGGCATTCGGCTTGTTAAATGTATCTAGTGGTGCGCCTATTCGAGTTATCAAGAGTATTAGTATGTGCAGAGACTGCCATAGTATAATTAAGTTTATCTCAGAGTTAACTGGAAGAGAAATAATTATTCGTGATAGCAGGAGACTTCACCAGTTCAATAACGGGCATTGTTCCTGTGGGGATTTCAGTAATCTTCTTTGAAATTGCTCACTGTTAATCTCTTCTTGAAATTCATCCCAGCGATTTGGTTTTGCAATCCTGACAGCAGTCCTCTCAAATACCAGCATATCAAGCAATTCAATTACAAATTTTGAAGCACTCTCCAGTGGAGCAGACGCAGTGAGCTTGTGTTCAAACCTGTAAGTTATTCAGATATTTGTGTAGTGTACTTGTTTAGTTTGATTACATAGAAATAGATATTTCAAGCAAAATTGATCTTGGAGATTTTACAGACAGACCAACTGTTGTACCTTGAATTACAGTGTAAGATTAGTATCAAACATCTCTTATAACAGCTCTGTATTTTCCTCAATAAAATTCTTTATTTCACCCAGAACATATAGAGTTATAAACAGTCTACTGGTCACATTGTCTTTGAAATATATGAAATAAATTACGCCTGTCAAATGATTCTCCGTAGCGTTAGTGACAGATATCTCGTACGCATAGTATCTTTCTGTCATTTCCATAAATTCTTGTTGCTGTTGTTGTTAAGGGTTTGGAGCAAAAACTCCTCACCTCACGCGGTGTCACAATATCGGGACACTGTAACTGGTGAAAGAATAAACCTTCAAAGAAAGAGACTAAAGAAACTGATGCCACAATATCGGGACACTGTGTAACAATGTCTGTCAATAAGAGCGGTCACTCCTTTCCGAAAACGGATACTGGATCCATATCAGCTAATAATTCTCAAAGAAGCACCATTCTTACTATTTCATGGATTCAGTTAATTACAGCAAATAATATAATGAAAAATTATCCCACTCATAATATTTCCAAATGACCTAACGACAGCTACCCATTAATGTATCAACAGAAAAGACTACGAAAAGTAGATTATAACTTACCAAAAACGTAATTTTTAGAGAAATTTGAAAGAGTTGCGAAGTTACGTTCTCTGGTTTTTGGAAGCGAAGCGAAGGACTAAGTAAAACAACACCCTGTAAAAAACTGCCCACCCCAGCATTATAAGAATCTTCATCCACTTGTCACGTGGGTGAATCTCGAAAGATGTCAAACTTTGGAGTCTCAGTCCCTTTAAAACATCGAGGCCGGTGAGGTTTACCCCAGATAGGTTCTGCCCGAATGTTTCATTAGTTTGGTATTGATTCATCAAAAGACCTTCGTACGGATATGTCATTGTTGAGATCTTATTCATCCATCGCCAGTAATGCGGAATGGAGTGACTATCTAGGAAATACCCACAAAACAAAAAGAAAAGAGCGGTGAAAGCGATCACAGCTGCGTAACCCAAGATATAACTTGGAACCACGGAGCTTACGAACACCACAAATGAATTTGTAGAGAGGAGGGACGCATATAGAACGAGCACAAAGTAATAGAACTCCCCTCTTAAATCTAATGCTTTCCATACAATTGCGGCATAGGTTAAGGCTTGAACAAATAGGAAAGGAAGGTAAGTAATGAGGCCAGATATGGCGTAAGAAGAGGCTCGGTAGGCGTTATGAGAGGTCTCGCGAACAAATATAAACCGTTCTTGGATAAATGCAGGGACAGCATCGTTTGAAGAAAAGAAGAAGAGACACACAGTGAAGATGAAAAAACTTATACGATCCGTGATTCCCTGTGCATCAGCTTTGGGATGCAAGAACATTGTAGCCATCATGATACCCATAAGCGTGAGGACTGTTTGCCTCGAGAGAAAAAGCTCCGGGGTGCGTCGAATATTTGTGAAGTTGCGACGCATGAGTATCCAAATCTCAGGGAGGAAAGAGTTTACAAACTTTGGTCCAAGGTGGTGACGGGCCATGGTTTTTGGAGGGACTTTTGGAGTTAAGTAGTCTTCCTCGTAGAGGCTGATATCGCTGCTATGTGGTGTGGGTGTTCCCGATAGTATCTCGTTGGAGTAGGTGTAGTAGCCCGGCGATGAACTGCAATACAAACAAAGAGAGAAGCGCATATCAGTCAGATAGGAAATGTTTGTCCGCTATCCAGTATATGAGCTGTCAACATAGTGGTTAAAATCTGAAAATATCGTTAAAATATGCAAAATAGGAGAAAATTTACAAATCCCAGGTTTGTGTTGAGATATCGGTTTTGCTAATTTATGATATAGTGGAATTGCTAGATATTTTAAGTTTTCATTTGCAGTTTTTAAGATATACTTACGTCATCGGATTGTGCATTTTCCATTCACTCTGAGGCTGAGAAGGTGTAAACTTTAGTGTTTCCATAACCACACTCTTATTCCCACTCCAAGGTGACCTTGACGAAGACCAGGGGCTCCTAACACTGTGATCAAAATTATAAGCCCCCCTTTTCCCAGCTGTCCCGGTTGATAGAGGAATACGCTTTCCGGCATTTTCCTTATCATGTGCCCCTTCTGCGGCCCTATGGCTTAACTGCGGAAGTGGTGTGGGTGTTGGAGCGACTGTCGAGAGTGAGTGGTCCTCGCCAGAAATTGGAGGTGGTTTCATCCCAGTAGCTGCAAATGCAGCAAGTGCTTCAACGCCAAGATCAGACTGATCATACTCTTGTATCAAATCAAGAAGGTTCTCGATTGAGTTCTCACCCTTGGGGACTTTTCGCCCCATGCGTCCGAGGTGTGCAGTTACATCCTTAGGCGATCCTTGGAACATTAGTTGTCCACGCGCGAGTATAATGAGGTGGTCGAGAAGCATTTGAATTCTGTATGAAGGTTGATGGATAGTGAGGATTACGGTGCTGCCTGAACGAGCAATGTCATGTATCTTTTCGATCACACTGTGCGCACTGGTGGAATCTAGACCTGAAGTTGGCTCGTCAAGGAAAAGCAACGCTGGTCCGTGAATTATATCCACGCCTATCGAGACTCTCCTACGCTCCCCTCCAGATACTCCTCGTGTACCTTCGTCGCCTATGTAAGTGTTCCTTGATGACTATAACGAACATCAGAAAACGAATTAATTAGAGAGAGGTCTCAAAGTTGATTATTAATCATCAGGCTTAAAATTCCTTATGACTTACTAGGCGTAAAATCGTTAAAAGAAAATCAGCACCATCGAAATGTTTTTTTTTTTAAATTTCTTTTTACAATAGTGATTTTACTATTTATCAGTGTGACCAAAAAAAAAAAAAAATTTAAGTGGGTTTAAGTACTGCTCGAACAAGATTCTTAAACCATCTTCACTAATTTACTGATAAAACATGATTTGTCACTAGCTAAATGAGATTAATGAACAAAAATGTTTTAAACAATAGAAATAACAATTAATTTCTTGTACAGCACCAAAATAACAAAGTTTTTTTCTGAATATTTTGCCCGTACGTATTCTCACAAACTACTTCTTTTGAATCATGGTGAAGATTGCTATTTTCTTTCGAGTTCAAAGTTTCTTAGTCACTTAAGGGACTGTAGACCTAAAATTTCGCTTCGAAGTTCCTACGTTAAATGAAGAAACAAGTAAACATAGAAAATCATTCTTAGTAACAACTAAATACTGTTCTTCTGACCTACCGTCAATCCAAGTTGTTCAATCAGCTTCTCGACTCGTTGTTTCTTATCAGTTCGAGATATTGACCCAAGCCTAAACTCAGCTGCGAACATCAGCGTCTCATAAACCGTAAGCATTGGAAACAGCCGATCGTCTTGCATGATGTAAGCTGAAGTCCGCTTAATCAAGCTTGGGCTCATATCAGTTCCGTCTAAAGACACCCTACCCTTGAGGCTACCACTCGCAATTTTTCCTGCTAACCCGTCCAAGAAAGTCGACTTTCCTGCACCACTAGGACCCATCACAGCCGTGACCGATCCCTTAGGTGCATACCCCGTGATTCGATGCAATAAATCGACATCTTGACTTGTCCATTTCCCTTCAATCTTTTCATTCTTTACGACCGTGTAAGTTAAAGCTGAGAACTCAAGTCCTCCTGAGAAATTCGATGGATTGACTATGTCAATCACTTGATCACGGGGGTGACCATTACGATTGAACATTTTTTGTGTGTGAGAAAAGAGCGAAAACTCTTTTGATATCCCGGCCTTCCCAACTTGGGTTTGATGGGAAATAAAAGGGAGATATGAGTTTGGCTTTGCTTATGCAGCTCGTGAAGAAACTTAAGGAGTAGGTTCCAAGGTTAGATTGCGTGGTCTATATCGAAGAATCTGTGGTTGTTCGTTTTGATCGAAAGGTTGAGAAGTCTTGTTTTCTTCATCTGATTCTAACTTTAGTGTAAGCTTTTGGTTGTACTTGTGATTTTCATGCAATAATATCTTATGTGAATTGTTAATTACAATTATCTTGTTGTCCATATCAACTTAGCTTTCTTAATACATTTAGTCCAATTCAGCTCTCATTTGGATATTGTCCTTGGCGTGTATACAACTTGGGAAACCCTAACTCTAATCCATATTGTTTGATATCTTATCAACATTCAACAATGCGTGTTTACAAGTTTCTTGGATATAACCAATGCTACGAAAGATGCATTTCGAGATTTTTGGCATAAGAGAGAAGGATCTTTAGCTTAAGAATAAGGATCAAGGATCGTTTACAACAAAACTGGTATGAATGGTTAATAGCATGCTTTGTTTGATATGGCGAAAACATAATAACTAAACATCATGATCTCGTATATGGCAACTCGGAGCTCATTACTTCATCATACGCCTTTCATTGGTGTAGCATTAAACAGGAAGGCTATTCTCAAGGAACTGCAATATGATCCTGGGAAACGGTACTCAAAAAAATACGTAGCTTCATAATCCACAATCGAATTAGAGATCGCTTGTAATGAAGAGCACAATTTGGCAGGAGAATTTCCCAATAAGAGCTTTAATTGCTTGTTTGATTGATTTCAATTGAATTCCTCTCTCAAACCCAAAGTTCTAGTTTACAAACTTGGATCATTAATCTTGCCTAGCCTTGCCCCTTAATCAAGGTTACAAGTTTTTAGTTACAAAATAAGACAAGTATGCCCTTAAACGCATTAAATTATGAAAGAATCGTGATAGTCGTTCAAATGAACCCATAGGTCGTTCGAACGACTAGCTCAATAAAGCATGAAAATCAAGGCAAAGATAATTGGTCTTCTGGGAACCCAGGTCGTTTGAACAACATTTGGAGTCGTTCGAACGACTTGCCAATTTAAACCTAGAAAATGAGGCAGACATAATTTGCTGATTATTTTCAAACTCGTTCAAACGACATGACATCTTTTTAAGAGGTTGAATGTCTAGATCCTCCTGGATCATGGCTCCCCCCTTTAGGAACCTTGAGCTCCTGCTCAGGCTAGAACTAGAGATGATATGAGGGTAAGCGGTCGTGCCCATTTCCCTGTTATAGTACCACTTCGACTTGCTAGGTAGTTGACATTTTTCCCAACTCAAAACGACTTGATACTACCCCATCTTGTAGCATAAACTTTTATCTCTAGATTACTATCTTATGCAACAGATCTTCTCTTTCCATCCATAAGTCATTAACTGGCGGTAGGCAAGTGTCGATTGTAGAGTCTTCATCTAGAAGAGGCGACTCAAATAATTTTCAAATGCTTAGCATTAATCACTGAATACATTTTCATAAATGGTGGCAAATCCAATTGGAATAGATTGTCACCAATCTTCTTGAGTATAGTAAATGAACTATAACAAATAGGTTTGAGTTTCTTACCTTCTCTCATTAGTCGTTTCTTACCCAAATTCAACCAAACTAGGTCTGCCTCTTGAAAAGTATACTCAACCCAATGCTTGTCGTGTCGAACCATATACTTTGCTTGAGACTTCTTCAATTGTACTTCAACCACCTCATGAACCTTGCATATCCTCTTAATAAAACGCTGAGCTTTAACTTGTTCCTCTTTCTCCTTCCTAGACACTGTCTTGTCGGGGCTTTGTGACAAGTATCCAAGGCAAACTTCAAATGGAGACTTCAAAGTGGAACCATGAACCGCCCGGTTAAAAAAAACTAAAGATACAGTAAACTCTTATCCCAAGTCTTAGGATGTTTAGAATAGAATCCCCGTAATAAGTGAACCAAAGTGCGATTAACTACCTCTGTTTGCTCGTCAGTCTTCAAATTAAAGGTGGTCCTTCTCTTCAACTTGGTATCCATCATCCTCCATAACGATCTCTAAAAATGCCTTAAAAAGCGGTTATCCCTATCATAAATAATAGAAGAAGAGAGCCCAAAATACCTTTAAACGTCTCTGAAAAATAATTGCGTTGCCCATTCCTCGGTAATCGTCTTCTGGCATGGAATAATAACTATCATCTTACTGAATCGATCTACAACCACAAATAAATAATCATTCTTACACTTAGTTATGGGCAAAACCCATAAAATCCATCGAAATACTTTCCCAAGGTTGGCTAGGAGCTGGTAATGGTTAGTACAGTCTCAACTTAAGATTGGAAGGCTTTGGTGTGTTGCATAAAATGCAACCATACGAGTAGCATCCACTTGCATCTTCGTCCAATAGATATAACGTCAAAAATTCAAAAGAGTCTTCTCAACCATAAAATAACCTGCTACCTAGGACCAATTTGCCTCTATAATCCAATGTAAATGGTTTCCACCCTCCAGAATACATAGTAGACTGCCCCTGTAAATTAAGCCATCATTTAATTCATACTCGCATGTTTTGCCTTGCAGCAACTTCTGGTGAATCACATTGAGCTCCTTGTCATCGTCATACCCTCCAACACACTACGACAGAACAATAGGCTATATCCGCATAGCTACCAACAAAGCAAAAATAGTTAGTAATGGGGGTCAAGATAGCATATCAGCCATTTTGTTGTCCACTCCCTTCTTATACTTGATAATCAAGGTAAATTGTTGTAGATACGGTATCTACTTCATATGGCGAGCTTACAGTAAATTGGACTGTGTAGATAAGAACTGCAATGGTTTGTAATCGAAATATACCACAACTTCCTTCCCCAATAAGTAACTCTGCCAATGCTTCACTGATTGATATAATACGTAGAACTTTTTATCATAGGTAGGATAGTTGCGCATTGTTCCTATAAACATCTCATAATGATAAGCAACGCGTTCTCCCATCCTATAACAAAATTACCTTATCTGTTTTGACCTCAAAAGGATACTACAAATTTGGCAATGCTAACACTGATGTATCTGTAATCTTGTGCTTTAGTATCTGAAAGGTCTTCTTATGGTGATCCTCCCATACATTTTTGGTGTGATGTCTTCCGTGATATGATTATCGAGCACGAAGCTTGAAAGATTATTGTGAGGGAGATTGCTCTGGACGAGATAGCTGAGGAGGATGAGAAGATTGATGGGGGTGAGGTTATTCGATGTGGTACTATGTCCACCTTGATTGCTTTAAATGTAATTATTCTTAAAATATTCGATCTTCTTTAAAGCTCGATGTAGTTTGATTTATTGGAATATTGAAAACATATTTTTGGTTTTAATCTCCTTAATCTACTCCTCAAATCATATTTTTCTAATAAAATATTTTAACTTTTGAAATTCAGCTCTCATTAGTATATCCGTCCAGGTATTTATAAATAGTTTGGTTGTATTTGTTTTAAGATGGCTAGGTGTGTATAATATTGTAGAGTGCTTAAGAAGGATTTCAGTAGAGATGCTTTTGGAGGGTTGAGAATTAATAGGTCTTTGAGTTATGCTAAGAATTGTTACTTGATCGAATTAGGTAATTTAGGAAGGAGTAGTGATTTGTTGTTGAATTGTTATTTAGAGTTCAAATATTTGAGTAATCAATCGAGATCAATTGGTAGAAAAGAAAGCAAAAGATGTTAGGAGGAAATTACAGAAAAAAGAAACAATTGTTAGGGGTGAGGGAAAACGAGCTTGATAGTAAGTACGATTTCCTATGTGAGTGGGAAGACGATCAAACTAGTTAGGATTGTTATCGAAGTAAGAGGCTTTGAAGAGAAAATGAGTAGGAGAGAGATAGATTTTTCTTATTTAAATGGGGGTAATGATGGCAGGGGTGTGATTACCAACAAATATGGATTGTCTGACTGGAGGAGGAGAATAGACATCTCGGTTGAAAAACTGAGGGTGGCTGACACATGCTTCATTAAATGTCAGCAGTTACTGAGGGACATTATAAATATCTCCTCTTTTCTTCATCCAAATTTTTTACCAAACTAGATAGAGAAGGAACTATCTGTATCTAGAAATAGAAGGAGGGAGACTATGTTTTTCGTGAAAGAGAGATCATCAAACCGCACAAAACCTCCATTGGAGCACTCTGCGAAAAAAGAGTTGTCTTTTGTTCCTGATTCATCTTCTGTTGTTGAAGGTTAGTGGGTTTTTATTACTTTGTATGTTTTATTGTTTATTTAACAGATTATAAATTTCAGTCATAAATTACGACTGAAATTTCTACAGTAATTGTTATTGTTGTTTCCCACCATTTTCATTTATTATTATTTTTTGAATATGAAATTCCTTATTTAGTATGCCAAAAGACTCGATTCTGTTTTGAAACTTAGTTGGGTAATTTTTGTGTTAAAGAGATGGACAAATTAAGTAGTATATCTTTTTAGTATAATTTGGGATATTTCGGTAACTAGCTAATAAAAGTGATATTTGAATTATTATATATTTAGTTTTAGTTTTAGTTTTAATGAAAGTAAATTAAATTAAGAATTTGAAATTGATTAAGTACCTGGCCCTCGGTGTAGGTGTAGTTGCGCGATAAAGTTTTAATAACTAGGATCCAAATAACATTTTACTCGTCATTCAAGATGGATCCCTCCATATCTGGTCGAATTGGAGATGATAATATTGATATTGGAGAAGTTAACTCCGTTGACTTTAAGGTCGATCCCATTAGTAATTACAAGTTAGAAAGGTTAGTGCTCAGGATTTAGATTAATCTGGTAATTTCTATCTCCAGGAACTTATATCTTGCTCCCTATCTTCTATGCCCTATTTATAGACCCCTCTTCTAACTCGTGGGTAGCAACACATTCTAGTCTGGGGGCAAGAGTGGCGGAGCTTTCGGAGCCCATTCTTGTAACTATCTGATCATGGGAACAAGCATCTTTAACATATTCTTCCTTATTTTTTGAGGATTCGAACCACGTCATATACTAGTTCGTGGGACAAGTATTAACATCGTTAGGGTGCATGCCTTCCAAGTTTTGCGTGAGCCTGACATTATAGTAGTTCATTGTTACAGTGGCTCGAGGGGCATGTCCCTACACTTACGATAACCTTAGCGCGGGAATAATTTATATATGTTTGTTCCTCCATCGATATTGACTTTTGTGAATCCCATAAGTGGATGCTACCACTTCTTGGGTGTCTTTTGGCAAGCTGTGCCACAAAACTTTATTGAGGTGTAAACACGATCTTAATTTTTAAGACCAACTCCAGCAATACTTGAATCTTGAGCAAATGTGTAAAATTTAGTCTCTCAAACTTGCATCACTCGTCATAGGAACTTCAAGCTCCTAATTTGTTGTTCTCCATAAGATAAACCAAGCACGCATGAGAGTATATAACACTTACATGTTTGGTGCATCCCTTAATGATTATTTTGTGCTATAATTTTAGGAGGGTTGCTTTTAAAGTACTTTAAAAGTAACCCTCCTAAAAGTATATCCTTGGTCGCCCTAACGGAGATGTTCTTATTTCACATATAAACCACTCTCAACAATAAATAACAAGACCACCAATTTTTTTATCTTACACGAGCAATTGTGCACACGCTATCGCACGTGCGAATGCATTACATTAAGTTTTGAATTAATTTTTTATTTTACTTTGAAGCAGTTTGAAGAGGGAAGATTAGATAGAAACCAACGTATGGATAGGAGTAGAGTACGTGAAGCGAGAAGAGGATATAAAGTCAAAAATACTTTGTATGAAGAGAAAGAGATGAGAGAAGTGAAGAGAGAGGATCTTAAAGCGATAGTAAGATAAAAACCAATGTATAGAGAGGAGTAGAGGCGGTGAAGTGAGAAGAGGGAAAAATTATGTTTTAAAAGGTATTGTCTCGAGAAGCGTATTTTTATACGAATAGAGGGGTTAAATTGAGTTCGTGATCAACAGCCAAGGTCTATTCCTTCATAATAATTTTTTGGTTAACATTATCTTTGACCTTTAATCCACTCCTCAAAAACGACAACTTAATGATATGCGGTTGTGCTTCAAATCAAATATTTGAGGTTTCTCTTTATTAATAGAGAGTCGCGTTATATGGCAACGAGTTCTTATTGGACTAAGTCAATTTTGTTCGCTCCAAGTAAAATGCAATACAACTCCGATGCATTTGGAATAAGTTGAATTGCAATACAAGTCAAGATAATTCCTCAATTATGGCAGGAATGCAATTTATTGCAACTAAAAAGTAGTTGCAAATGTATATGCTAGGTTTGGTTAGGTGCATTGCTTGCAAATAATAACTACCTTTTTTAACCCTTTAAATGTCCTTTTTTTTTCTACTTTCTATCACAAGTAAAAAGCCTAATGCAATCTCTGTTCGAGAGATCATTGACTCTAAACAAATGCAAACAAAGGGAGAAACTTTTGCAAGGAAATGCAAGTTGTTTGCTTTACAAAAATAAATTAAACATAATTAAAGTATTTTAAAGGCACTTTATTTGCATTGCAAAGAGAATTAAACACATGGAAGCAATAACAAATGTAAATTGCTTGTATTTGCATTATGTTTTCTTATAACCAACTGAGTCTAAAGCTCTTAATAATAATTTTCAAAGTTGTAATATTGATCATTGATCCAGGAGGATCTGAGTTTTTTTGGCTTTTTAAGAAGTCTATTCGAACAAAGTCTTTTCTTATTAGAATACACCCTTTCGTATTCTAATAGAGTTTTTTCCTATTCGAATACATTTCAGCCTGATCAGTTTTATTCGAATAGACTCATGTCTGTTCGAATACATTTCAACCTGATCAGTTTTATTCGAATAGACTTATGTCTATTCAAATACATTTCAGCCTGACCGGCTTTATTCGAATACAAATTTTGTGTATTCGAATACATTCTTGATTATTCAAACAGAAACTTGTTCTGTTCAAACAGATGCGCGATTCAGCTTTTTTCCTTTAGGCGGTGATTATGCTTATGAGGCGTACTTTTGCCTCGAGATGCGTTGGATTTGTAATTCGGAGTTCCCTCTATATAAAGGGAACTTAGGTTATTTTCTAGTATGTATTTTTATGTTAGATCTAGAGAGAGATCTGAGAGAAGCCTAGGATTTTGGAGTGATTCATTGTAATCAACTTCGTTTCTTTTAAGCAATTAAGCTTTATTTTCCCCAATTTTGGTGTTCTTCGTGTTTCTCTACTAACTAAAAGCTTATCAATCGTATTGTGGATTAAGTGGTATCATTTTTCCAGTTATAATCTTCGGGGGTTGATTGTGGTTTATGGTTTCTACACGTGACCATCTCAAGTAAACGAAGAAGAAGCTAGTCAGTCCGTTGACGATCCATCACAAACTTAATTTGAAGAAGAAGGATAATTTGGAGATGCGCGATCCCAACGAAAGACTCACAATTTTTGAAATGACAGTTTTCGCCCTAACTTCTATTGTAGGGGAGTTAGCAGAGCAGTTACGTCTCATGAACCTCACTAAGGCTTCCACTTCGGTGAAACGGCGAGGCTGTTCGAAGAAGAAAGTAGTTATGGAGGGGGATGGTGATGAGGATGTTCCAGTTTTTAATGATTCTAGTGTTGCCGAATCCGACGATGAGAGATGAGTTATTGGTAAGTCCGCGAATCTTCTGCGTTATCTTCGTATTGGTTTTAAGATTGAAATTCCGGTATTCGACGATTCGATCGATGCCAAAAAGTTGGATGATTGGTTTGATAGGTTAGAGACTTATTTTTTTTGTTTACAAATACTCTAATGCTCAGCAAATATGTTTTACTACATTGAAATTCGCAAGCCATGCACTCACGTGGTGGAAATCTTATCGAAAATGCCACGATGTAGAAGATTTGGGTTGGAAAGAATACAAGGTTTTAGTGCGAAAGCAGTTTTATCCGATTGGGTATGAGCAAGAGAGATGGTATAAATGGTACAATTTACGCTAAAAGTTTAAACAACCCGTACAGGAGTACACTACGGTGTTCCATAACCAACCTTTGGTTTTGGACATTGATGTGGATGAGTATGAGGTGTTCATAAAATACACGGGGGGTTTGTCAGAGTCCATTAGGAGAGAGTTGCAGCTCTTTACTATGGCCAATATCGAGGATGCTACCGTGAAGGCAAGTACTTGAAAAGTGACAAAGAAGACGACAAGATCAAGTCGGGGTACAAGTCTAGTTGGAAAAAATGAACATAAGGGCGAGGCCAAAGGAGAGGAGTCTTCGTCCAATGAGTTTCATTGCAATCATTGTAAGGTGAGTGGGCATATTTCCGATTATTGTTGGAAACTTCACCTGAAGCTTAGGCCGAAGGAGGAGAAACACAATAAAGAGAAATTGTACTAGCCGCTAAGGTTGTTGACCTTCCAGATTTAGATAAACAACATCCTAAGCTTACACTTATGTTTTAGCGGACTTTGGCTACCGAGGAAGAGAGTCGGAAAGAGCTTTTTCATGTCAGTATTCAGGTAAAATAGAATTTAGTCAAGGCCATTATGGATCTGGGTAGTCATATAATTTTGATTTTTGAGACGTTGGTGAAGAAGATGGGTTTGACGACTACAGGTCATCCTAGGCCGTATGGTTTAGGGTGGTTTCAGAAAGATCTGGAGGTGATGGTCACGAAGCAGTCTACATTCAAGTTTGCCATTTCTGAGAAATTTATTGACGAGGTAACGTGTGAGGTGGTTCCTTTGGATGTATGTCAAGTCATCTTGGGTAGCCCTTATCTTTTGGACCGAGATACGATTTATTACTGTAGAGCTCGCAAATATCATCTTGTGAAGGAGGGAAAGGAGTTCTATATCAATGCTTGTAAGGAGAATATTACTACGTCAAATTTGGTAACGGCGACTCAGGTGAAGTGGTTGGTTAATGCGAGCGGCAAGTTTGTGTTATTGGTACGACCGGTTCAGGAGGGTACGTCAGGTCGAGTGTTGTCCCCAATGACAACGTTTTTTAGGCAACAAACTGATTTGGGAAAATTGCAAGAGGAGGTTGTGGTATATACTGATCATAAATCGTTCCAATTTTTAGTTACACAGTCCAAGCTACAGTAAGCTTGCCAGATGAAGAAGAGGTCGTATTTCTAACAATTGCCCTTGATTATACAATATAAGAAGGGTGTGGACAACAAATTTCCCTTGGTTTCTATGCAGATACAGCCTTTTGTTACATTAGGATATGTTGCAAGATATGATGATCCTAAAGGGCGCAGTGTATTTCGCCGAACATTGCTGCCAGGCAAGACATGTGTTCGTGTTGAGTTGTTTCAAGTTGGGAAGAAGGGTACACTACCGAGTAAGTCGAAGTGGTACAACAGGGAATTGAGCATCGCCGCATTCCCAGATCTCTAGTTCTAGCTTGAGCAGGAACTCAAGGCTCCTAAAGGGGGGAGCCATGATCCAGGAGGATTTGAGTTTTTTTTTTACTTTTTAAGAAGTCTATTCGAACATACTACACCCTTTGTATTCGAATAGAGTCTTTTCCTATTCGAATACATTTTAGCCTGATCAATTTTATTCGAATAGACTTATGTCTGTTCGAATACATTTCAGCCTGATTAGTTTTATTCGAATACAAATTATGTGTATTCGAATACATTTTTGTTTAATCGAACAGAAACTTGTTCTGTTCGAACAGAGGCGCAATTCAGTCTTTTTCCTTTAGGCGGTAATTGTGTTTATGAGGCATGTTTTTACCTCGAGATGCGTTGGATTTGTAATTCCTAGTTCCCTTTATATTAAGGGAACTTAGGTTATTTTCTAGTATGTTTTTTTATGTTAGATCTAGAGAGAGTTATGAGAGAAGCTTAGGGTTTTGGAGTGATTCATTGTAATCTACTTTGTTTCTTTTAAACAATTAAGCCTTATTTTGCCAAATTTTGGTGTTCTTCGTGTTTCTCTACTAACTAAAAGCTTTTCAATCGTATTGTGGATTAATCATACATTTTAAAACAGACTCATTATACTTTTCGATGGTATCATTTTTGTATTAAGAAAGCCAACATATTGTCATTATTATCTTATTTCCTTTAGAACATCCATTAAAAAAATTTAAGAGAAAAAATAAATTAGAGGAAACCCTCTATAACTTTATTAATAATAAAACTATTTATTGCATCTAGTATTTACTAAAATAATTTTCTTATAAACTATTGTAGAAATTAAACTTCTTAAAAAAATTGTCATTGTAACTGCACAATTACAAGCTCTCCCATGCCTATCTAAGCTCCACTTAACAAAACAAGCTTAAATTATTTTGTTCATTATGTCATATTACTTCATTTTTATCTTTTTAATTTTGCTTACTTTTCTACTTATTTTTAACAATAATTTGTGTGACTATTGATACTAATTGTATTTTTTTTTTCATAAATTAGCTAGATATTTAACAAACAATGCCTAAACTGAGTTTATATTTGAGTTAAATTTGTGATATAATAGAAATCTTACATTTTTCCCTTTTCAAAAACTTTGCTTGACTTGTTTTACAAGCCACACATAAGTCAATGACGAAAAGTGTAATTCGGTTGTTCTGCCACTTTATCCAGTGGAAGAGAGAGGTGTACTTCGAAAAGTTATTAAGATGTTTGATATAATTGAGAGCAAGTCTTAGATGTTCAAGATGACGCCCAAGATAACCGCACAAACATATTCACCAAAACTAGCTACCATATTCACAAAAACATCTAAAAAAAATTCTTCTAATCTAACTACCATTTTTTACAGTTCTCAATACAAAATCCCAAATTAAATATTTTAACAAAAAAAAATTTATATTTGACTTAAATTAGAAAAAATATAATAGAAATCTATCCTTTTATCATTTTTTGAGAACTTTGCTTGTTGGGTTTTGCAAGTCAAGCAGACGACAAAGATGAAAAGTGCAATCACATTGTTATGCCACTTGATCCAGTGAAAGAAAGAGAGGTGATTCGTAGCGTAGATAACAAAAACTATTAGGATATTTGAGAGAATTGAGATCAAGTCTTAGATATCCAAAACTACATCCAAGATAAATCTCACAAATATCGACACTTCAATGCTAAAGATAAGCATTCAGTAGTTATTATGACTATTTTTATTATATAGTTATTATGACTACCAAAGCCTACAACAAGCAGAGCGACGAGGAGTGTGACTAAGTTCTTGAGGGTGGATTTCTCAAGGCCGCGATCCTCAAGAAACTTAGCCTGGATGCGTCTCCGAAGGTAGAAACAAAAGACAAGGAAGAGGGAAGTGGGCAAGGGAGGCAAATCCTTGTAGAAAGTGCTGGAGGATACGGTTGGGAGATGCAGAGAGAACTTGGAATAACTTCAGCAACCAAGAGAGAAGAAAGAAGAAGAAGACATGAATTGGTCCAGGCGTGACCTTTCCTGGAGTTAACAAACATAATGGAAACTTTAAATTGTTCCATAGAGAGTGATTTCAAACAATTGAAGAATAGAGAGAGAAAAAGAATATTGTATGCGTGTGTGTATGATTGAAGAGTGAGAAAGGGAGGGCTCCTACTATGTATGTGAAAGAGAGAGTGGGCGAAAGAGAGTGAGGAAAGCTCAAGAGGCAATGAGAAAGTGAGAGCTTTTGAGAGAGAGAGAAATGGAAATTCTTCGCAGGATTAAAATCAAACCCACGACTATTTTTAGTAGAAGACCAAGTCACGTGCAGTGCGACTTACATGGGATAAAAGAAATCTTAATAAAGTGCCAAATGATAAAGACATTTTAAGTTACAACAAAGAAAGAAAAGAAGAAGAATGAAACTTCCTTCATAAAGAAAATGTTCAAGTGAAGACATTTTAAAACAAACTCATTATACTTTTTGATGGTATCATATTTGTATTAAAAAAACCTACATATTGTCTTATTTCCTTTAGAACATCTATTATACTAAAAAAAAATTAAGAGAAAAAATTAAATTAGGAAAAACCCTTTTTAACTTTATTCATAATAAAAACTATTTATTGCATCTAATATTTACTAAAATAATTTTCTTATAAAATATTATTGAAATTAAACTTAAAAAAAAAATGTCATTGTACAAGCTAAGTCATGCATATCTAAGCTCTGCCTAGCAAAACAACCTTGAATTCTTGTATTCATTATTTCATATTTATTTTATTTTTATCTTTTTATATTTGCTTAATTTTTTACTTATTTTTAACAATAATTTGTGTGACTATTGATAATTAATTGTATTTTTTTTATATAAATTAGTTAGATATTTAACAAACAATGCCTAAACAAAGTTTATAATTGACTTAAATTAGGGGTACTAAAATAATGTTTAAGGGAATTGAGAGCAAGTCTTAGATGTTCAAGACGACACCAAAGATAGACCGCACGAGCATCGACACTCCGATGCTAAAGATGAGCATTCGGTAGTCATACAAAGCCCACAACATGAATATCGACGGAGAGTGAAACTAAGTTCTTGACAGTAGATTTCTCGAGGCCGTAATCCTCGAGGGACTTAATACACTCACGTCTTTGAAGGTATAGTCAGAAGACAAGAAAAAGAGAAGTAATGGCAAGGGCGGCGTAACCGAGCAGAAAGTACTAAAGCATACAATTAGGAGAAGCAGAAAGAACTTGGAATGCCGCTTCTACAACCAAGACAAAAGAAAGAAAGAGAAGACCCGAATTGGTCCTGGCGCGATCATTGCAGGAGTTAACAAACCTAACAAAAACTTTGAATAGTGTAAATAAATAGGTATTGAGTAAAACTCACTGTGTACTTTATTCATTGGCATAAAGCTATATATAAGGATACAATTGGTTGCTATAGTCCCATGATATGGGGAAATATATAAGAATTATACAATATTCCTAGGAGATGGATCAGGGAGGTTGTGAAAGATTAGGGATGTGTTGAAGTGGTTCATTGACTTGATCTTTGATAATCTCCAATACTCCCCCTCAAGTTGGAGCTGTAGGAAATTCATACAATTACTATGTTTAATAATAGACAATGAAAAATAGATTATACTAACCTCTTCTCCTGCTTGCGCAAATTCTCATGAGCTTGAGTGGAGTTTTCCCTTGGATTGGCTGCAAATCTCAATGGGATGGTTTTATGTGTTGTTTCCAAGAGGGACTTCCTCTTTATTTAACCTAATAGGGTTTGAGTGGTCTTCCCATTATACCCTCAAACCCTAATAAAGAGTAACACTAGGTCATACCAACCTTAACTTGGTATAACAATTGGGCACAACCAATAACACTTATACGACCTATTGACATGTGAGCTCATGAACCAGAAGATAAAGTATTGAGTAGTGCCAATATAGATAAAAAATCCAACAATCTCCTACCCGGCACTAACTCGATTTTTAAGAAAAATATTTTTAGCCTGATTAACAGTTTTTTATGAAAAGCGGATGGACATCCTTTATTTTTTAAAATACACATGACAATTTGTCAAAGGCAATGTTATATCAAACTTAACTGTCACTCTACGACTAAAAAAATGGCTAGCACGGTTCACGGATAAATTTTGGTTTGGCCTTTAAGTACATGCCTAATTCATAGCATGGACATCGGGCTAGCAACCTCAATAGCTTTCAAGTGTAATTTCTTTACTTGTAGAATTTAGTGTATGAATGGAAAATGTACATCTTAATAATGTGTCGGTACATTTACATTAGCATCCTGAACCATGTGTTTACCAGACACATGTCATTTCAATACTTTGACAAACAGTCATGCGAAGACCATCGCTTATACTGAAATAAAGGCCAAAAGATGTTGAACCTACCCATATCCAGCCCAAGCAAACTTGAGAAACCTTTCAGTATTCTCTAAAGGCACTTGATACTTAGATAGCCGTCATGTGATAAAATTACTTATATCCAAAACTTTATTGCAATTGCATAATTGAATTTTAATATGTGCACATATAATAACATATCCAAATATAATAGCAGCTAAATAATCAAAATCAAATTTGAATCTCCACTAAAATAATAACTGGGAATAACTCCTACATGGATAAAGAATCCTAATCCAGTAACAGTAAATAAATTAAAACAATAACTACTTCCACGTAAAAGAGCGATCCTCAAAGAGACTCTAGCAAAATCTGAGTCAGAGTAGCCCAAAACTATGAGCTCATCTGATCTCCTATAAACCAATCTATAATCTCTAGTCATCTTTAAATAGCGAAGATCATTCTTGGATGCCTGCCAGTAAATAATAGAAGTTTGGTACCTTCCTAAAGATATTTCCCTTGACAACCAGGACTTCACTTACTTTACAGTCTTGCATGCCATACCTCTTCAAAACTATATCAATATACGCACTCTGAGATATGCCAAGTATCCCTCTGGTACTGTCTCACTCAATCTTGATGTCAATCAGATAACTGGCATCTGTTATATCCTTCATATTAAAATATTGAGATAAGAAGGCTTTTGTCTCCTGAAGAAACCAGACATCACTACTAGCGAGTAAAATATCGTCGACGTACAAAACTATAAATATAAAACGTCTCGCACTCTGTTTGACGTATATACAATGATCCATTTTATATTCAACTGTCTTAGATCCTTCAGGTAAAGGTATCAACTCCCACACAGAGTTATGAGACATAGAATCCATCTCCTCCGTCATAGTATTACGCCACTGATCTGTAAAACTACTAACCATAGCCGAACTAAAAGATATTGGATCCTTAACATCAAATAAATCCCCTTCAACTAAGAATAGATGATAATCTAAAGAAATGGCTGAACGCCTCTCTCTAGAGTATCTTCGAGTAGAAGCAGGAGGTTGGGCTAGAGGTAGAATGACAGGAAACTGGACGGGTGTGGGTTCTTGTTAAATCTAAGGGAGAACTGGTGCTACGACAAGGTCTGGAATAATAGCTGGGTATGGAACCATACACGTCACAATGTCAATATCAGATAAATGCGGAAGTATAACAACATTGATCGGAATAACAGTTGGACTCCGAGTTTCAGAACCCTCTAACAACATCTTTATGAATAGTATTGGTAAAGTGATCTCCCTCTTCTATAAAATGGGCCTAAGCACACTCAACAATCTCTATGGGTTGATAAGGGAAATAAAACCTGAATCCTTTCAATCTTTTTCGAAAACCAATGAAGAAACAACTAATAGCCATCAAATCAAACTTTTCAATATTTGGGTTAAACAATTTTGCCTCTGCAAGACAACCCCAAACACGCAAGTGATTAAGACTAAGATTTCTCCCAATCCATAGATGATAAGGATTTACTGGAACAAAACGAGAAGGAACTTGATTTTGAATATAGACTAAATAACATAAGCACTCTCCCCACAAATTTACTGGTTAATCAGTATGACATAACATGTCGTGAACCATGTTCTGATAAGTTTGATTTTGGCGTTCACAAATATCATTTTGCTCTGGTAATCCAGGGGTAGTGTACTAGGCTACAATACTCTGATCCTTTAAATACTGATAGAATGGTTCCAAATATTGACCGTCTTAATCGATTTTACCATAATACTCGCCTCCTCGATCTGACCGGATAACCTTGATCTTTCGATCTAACTATTTTTCAACCCCTAACTGGAACATCTTGAATACATCAAGTAATTTAGACTTCTGATGGATAAGAAAAATATAGGTATAACAAGAAAAATCGTAAATGAAAGTGATAAAATATCGATGACCATATCGATGACCACCGCGGGAAGCAAATAGGAAAAGGTCCACATATATCTGTACGAATCAGCTGTAAAAGATCTATGATGAGTAGATTCAAATTTTCTGATCTTGATCAATTTTCCACGAATACAATTGATGCAAGTCTAAAAATTAGAGAAGTCTAAAACCCTGATAACCCTATCTCGAACCATAATCTCTAACCTCTTTCTAAAAATATATCCTAGGTGTTTGTGCCATAACATTGAAGATTTCTCTTAAACTCAAAAACGTTTAGCAGTAGATGAAATACTAACCTCAGTAGATAAACATAATAAAAAAGTTTAAATGAATGATCAAGAGATAAATGATATAACCCATCAAATAGTAAACCAGAACCGATAATAGAATCATGATGAAATTAAAAAGTCAAAATCACCATGTCTAAAATAATAAAAAATAAAAAAATAAAAAAACTGAAAGAGTGCAACCGAGAAACTAAAACTAGAGATCGTCTCATCGATGGAACATAAAAAGTTCCTGTCAAATCTAAAGTAGCACCTGTGTCTAAAACCAAGCAAAAAATGGCAACAAACTCAATTGGAAGACTTCTTGTATCTCTTGAGAAAACCTGCACCTCGGGCCTTGCCGGCCGTTTGCTGATGAACCCCTCATTTCTTAGTTAGCCAGTTTTTGTAAGAATGACAGTCCTGCTTCACATGACCTTTCTTTTTACAAAATAAATACTCTATAGCTGATGAAGTAGTAGTTGCTGACAGAGTCGCATTCTGCTTTCCATTCCCATTTCTTGAACAAGAACTCTGCCCTGGACCAGACTGGAAAGTTTTCTTCTTTGCAAAACCTTGATTCTTCAACTTCTTTTACCCTTGAAAATTAATGGACAACCTCTTCATGAAAGTAGTCAGATAAGCCAATTCTATTTTACCATTCTTCTGTCGTTCTTCCCAAAAGACCAATGTTGTAATCAATTCATTCATTTCCCAAGTCTTCTCTTGATTATGGTAGTGAATTTGGAACATCTTGAATTTTTTTGAAAGAGACCAAACTACTAAGTGAATCAACGTATCATCAATGGCGAGACTGAGTTTTTTCAAGGTAAAAACTAACTTGGAGATCTTAAGAATGTGCGAGCGCACATTTCTACTACCGTCATACTTCAGCGATAAAAGCTGAGATAAGTTACTGTACCGCCTTCCCTTGATGGAACCCTCGAATTATTTCTTAATGACATCTAACAGTTCCTTTGGAGTACCTTTCTCAGCGATACCACCCCGCATAATAGGATCGATGGAAGAACGGATGATGAGATTTGCCATTTTATTAGCTTTGACCCATTTAACATAAGCCACTTTCTCAGCATCATAAGAGGTATCCGTGAGATCCACAGATTTGGCTTCAGTGAGAACAAAATCAAAATCAAAATCAAGATAGCCTAGGACAATCTAGATTTTGAGCTTCCAGTTAGAGTAGTTAGAGCCTGTCAAGGTCTAAATATTAGTCAGTTGGCTCTGGATCATAGGATCCATAGTTGCATGAACCAAAGAATTATATTAGTACATGCAAAAATTAAAAAATTTATACACATTTAACTTGATCTGTAAAAAGATCTATAATTTGATGTTTTTAATCTCGATCCTACCTAGGGTTATGAAGGTCAAGTCAGAGTGTATATTACATTTAAGGTATTGACTTTTCACTCTGCGGGTACGGCGATATATTATTGAATCCCTCCTTTGGGTGGTGATTTAACATACATTGTACCCAAGTTGGTGATCACTCACGGTTAAAACTATACTGACCACTTACAGTTTGACTCGAGACACTTCCTCACCTTTGGGTCGAGGGTTATCCTTATCACCCCGTACTATGTAGCCTATCTTGACCTACTAATTATTTAGAAGTTTCTTAGCTTCCTTTGAGTGGTCTAATTATTTCAAGTTTAATTACTGCAAAGTAGTCTTAATGAGACTCTCTTGTAAAGTCTCAAAATTAGGAGAAATGTTCAACTACATGGACAAAATTCCTTTGGGTGTATTTGCCCATTTTATATCTTGTCTTCCTAACAACTACTTGATCTCACTTAAACCCTATTAGAGGTCATTTGTCATTCAAACCCTATATCATTAATGATTTACAACTTAAATTACTCACTACTGATTTATTGTATTAAATATAAAAATATTCACTAACTTAGGATAATATCCAACTACTCAACATATTAACAATAAATCTATAGATGAAATAATTAAGATTTATGTATATGCAAAATACGAATTTTGATGCTTTTAGGATTAAAGAAACATATTATGGGAAAAAACAGAGAAGAAGAAGAATAACTCATTCTCCACTTCTAAAATTATGCCAAATGGTAGACTATATATCAACAATGATTAACATGATCATAAACACAACAAGTATAAACTTTTCATCTTTTAATAACAATAAGAAAGAGTAAAAGAATCAAAAAGCATCTCTTGTTCTAACTATAGGCAGATCAAAAAACAAGAAACAATCCTCCTACGACAATACTTCAAGTTATGTAACCCACTAGGGAAGAGTAATCTCCCTATTTCACCAAACAACAACAACAACAACAATAAAAATTCAGTGAAGAAACCCCATAAACAGATTAACACATAAACCTAACAACCCCATGATTTCAGCTTAAACTATTACCTTTCTATGAACCAACAGCCTGAATAAACTCAATATCCAAATTGGATTTACCCCAATTTTGAAACCAGACTTAATCAAATTGGATTTTAGACTTAATCAGGAGCATATGATGATTACACCCAAATCAGATTATAGAAAACCTGAATCAGATTACTGAAAACCCAAATCTGATTACAGGAAACCAAGAAAACCCAAATTTCTTCTCAAATCAGATTTGTAAAACCCAAATATCTTTTTAAAATAAAAACCACACATAACCCAACTCAGAAATCCAGCTGCAAAGAAATAACCAAATAAGAATGCAACAACCACCATAAATTCGTCAAGAAGAATTACCACCACACTAAACCCCAATCACCACCTGCAATCTCTAATCTCCATAACACAATCCACCAAGCAACCCACAAAAAAAATATTATTTCAAATCATGAAACCCTTGAACTGAACTCAAACTTAAACAAATTGGGTCTGAATCCTCGCAGAGATTGAAATTGTTTAATCAGTAGAGTCAATTGATTTAGAAAACCTTCTTCCCACAAGATATTAGAAGATGAATTTAGGTTTGATTCGGTATAATTGGGGAGAAAGAGAGGAACCCTTAAAAAAATTGGGGAGTAATTGATGTGCAGTTCGTCAATGAGAGAGGAGAGAGAGAGATTCGATAAAGATAAAATACTCATGAATTATTTATTTTTGTTCTCTTTCTTCGTAATCAACTTCAAGTACTAAAAATGAAACCATTAAAGTATGACAAAAAAACTTTTGAGAGCAATTATTTAACCACAGTAATTTGTATCCCAGCGACTGATACCAATTGTAGGAAATTCATATAATTACTATGATTAATAATAGACTATGAAAAATAGATTATACTAACCTCCCCTCCTGCTTGAGCAAATTTACCTGAGCTTGAGTAGAGTCTTCCCTTGGATTGGCTGCAGACCTCAATGGGATGGTTTTATGTATTGTTTTCAAGAGGGACTTCCTCTTTATTTAACCTGATAGGGTTTGAGTGGTCTTCCCACTATATCCTCAAACCTTAATAAAGAGTAACACTAGGTCATACCAACCTTAACTTGGTATAACAATTGGGCACAACCAATAACACATATACGACCTATTAACATGTGAGCTCATGAACAGAAAGATAAATTATTGAGTAGTGCCGTTATAGATGGAAAATCCAGTAGGAGCATGAATGTTATGAATGCCCAACTTGCGAGATAGAAATGAGAAATGGTATGCTCCCAATGCTTTGGTGAATATATCCGCACATTGGTGATTTGTTGGGACATAGAAGGTCCGAAGAATTTCTTATTGAATTCGTTCACGAACAAAGTGACAATCTAGCTCAATGTTTTTCGTCAATTCATGAAAGACCGGATTGGCAGCAATATGAAGAGCAGCTTAGTTTTCACAGTATATAAGGACATCGGTTGAGAGTATACAATGCCAAAGTCTACCAGTAGATAACGCAACCAGATTAGCTCACATGTAACAGCAGTCATAGACCGATATTCAGACTCGGCCGTTGATCTAGAAACTATGTTTTGTTTCTTCATTTTCCAGGAAACAGGGTTATCACTAATAAAGGTACAATTGCCAGTGATGGAACGACGAGTCATGGGGCAACTAACCTAATCAAAATCACTGTAGGCGGATAAGTGCAAAGTACTAGGTGATGGCAGTAGTAATCCTTGGTCGGGCGTAACTTTAAGAAAGTGAAGAACACGTATAACAGCATCTAAGTGTGGGCTCCGTGGCTTACTCAAGAACTGGATGAGTATGTGAATCGAATAAACTATATCAGGCTTTATGATGGTTAAGTAGATAAGTCAACCTACCAATCAACGATAAGAGGTTGGATCATCAAGGGATGATCCGTCGATGTCATTTAGCTTGTGATTTTTCTCCATGGGGAAGGATGATGTACGAGCCCCGAGCATGCCCATGTCTTGTAAAATCTCTAGAGTGTATATACGTTGGAAGATGACTATTCCTTGCTTAGATCGGACAACCTCAATACTCAATTTTTTTTTGAGAAACTCCAAGTCCTTAATGTTAAACTTTGCATGTAAAAAATGCTTCAATCGGAGGATAACATTAGCGTCATTACCGGTGATGATTATGTCATCAACAAAAACAAGAACGAAAGTGGAGAAGGAGCCTTGAATGTAAGTAAAGAGCAAATAATCCACTTTAGATTGACCGAAGCCAACTTCTAAAAGTGCCCCAATTTATTTTTGCCAAACCAATTCCTATTGGCCTGCTTAAGTCCATATAGTGACTTGATGAAGCGACAAACTTGAGGCTCCCCTTATCTACAAAAGCTAGGTGGGATTGGCATATACACTTCCTCGTTAAGATTATCGTGGAGAAAAATGTTATTGACATCGAGTTGGTCCAATGGTCATCCTTTAATGCTTGTAATAGCAAGAAGACATCGAGCATTTACAAGTTTAGGAATGGGGGAAAATGTCTCATAGTAATTGAGACCCTCTTGTTATGTGAAGCCTTTGGCAACGAGATGAGCTTTATATTGCTCAATAGATCCATCAAATTTATACTTGATCTTGTATACCCACGTACAACCAATTGGTTGTTTTCCTTGTGGTAGGGTTGTAAGGATCCAAGTAATGTTCTCTTCTAAAGCATTAATTTCATTTGTCATAGCCTCCTGCCACAAGAGGTTGAGTATGGACTGTTTAAATGTTTTGGGTTCACAAGTAGATGAAATTGCTGCAACAAAGGAGCGGTGAGAATATGACAATTTATCATAAGATATATAATTGCATAGTGGGTAAGGAGTACCATTAGGAACCGTAGCCGCTTCAGATATTGGAGTAGTGATAAAGGGAATGTTTGGACAGTGATAGTTTTGGAGATATGTAGGAGCTCGATGAACTCAAGATGATTGACGGGTAGGGTTATTAATGGGCTGGGTAGTAGAATGTTTGATGGTGGTTGAATTTGGGTAAAGCATGTTATGGAGATATTTCAGGTTCAGGAAGAGGAGATATGGCTGGAATTTCCTGGACTCGAGTGAAAGTAGTTGTGGTGTCGGGTATAGATAAAGGTAGGATAGTTTGGGATTCATTAGTAAGCGATATAGTTGCATATGGGAAGGTAGTTTTATGAAATATAATGTCCCTGCTTGTAAAAGCTTTGTTACTATCTAGATCATAAAGCCGATACGTCTTTTGGCCAAATGGATAGCCAAAAAAAATAGATCGACGAGAGCGACTATAAAATTTATCTGTGTGATGGATGTTATGAGCATAAGCCAGGCAACCAAAGACTTTCAAATGAGTATAAGACGGGTTGACACATTAAACAACATTTCATGTGGAGATTTACCATTTGAGACTTTGGTGGGTAATCTATTGATTAAGAAAGTGGCAGTAAGAATGCAATCACCCTAAAATTTCAAAGACAAGTTCGCTTGAAAGCGTAAAGCACGAGCAACTTCTAGAAGGTGATGATGTTTACGTTCGACAACTCTATTTTGTTGTGGAGTGTCAACCCAAGAATGGTGGTGAATCACGCCATTAGTTCGAAGATAGTCTTTAAATTCATTCGAGAAGAATTTGGATCTGTTGTCGGTTCGATGAATTGTAACCGAAGAATTAAATTAATTTTTAACTAACACAAAGAATTATTTTAAATGGTTATTTGTTTTGGATTTATGACACATTAAGAAGACCCCATGTGCATCGAGGGAAGTAGTCAACTAATGCTAGAAAGTAATAAGCGCCACATAATGATGGAGTTTTATAGTCTCCCCATATATCACAGTGAAGAATTTCAAAAGGAGAATGAGTGGATATAGAACTAATAGGAAATGGTAAACGACATTGTATAGTGTTGAGAATCGAGGTAGCTACTCTTTTCCCTTACTAGAACGATACACGGAAATCGCCAACCTAGTAGTAAATCAACAAAGAACAATAAAGGACACGAAGAATTTTCCTAGAGGAGGGAAGTGTAAAATACTTGCGGATAAAAAACCACTCCCCACGAACAATTCACTATGATATCAAATAGGTTAGAATGATTTCTCAAGCTTCTCAAGCTTTAATGGAGTCTCTTCAAACCCTAGCCTCTCTAAGGTTAAACTCACCAAAAGATAGGTTAACATAATAACCTAAGTCCACTTTATATACTAGAGGACTAAAAATACAAGTAGTACGAATCTCATGGCAGAACTCTAACATCTAAGGCAAACCTACGCCAAGCTCGTTCGAACGACTCCAAACTCGTTCGAACGACTTTGCGATAGTTGGTCTCCAACCCTAGAAACATAACATCTCGTTCGAACGACATCCAAGCTCGTTCTAACGAGATTGACTCCTGGGCCAAAATTCTAGGGAGTATGAAAACGTTCGTTAGAATGACTATGAAGCTCGTTCGAACGACTTCGACAATCCTTATATTCGAGTTCATACCCAACAATCTCCCACTTGAAATCGAATCACGTAACCCATCTCTAGATCTCTAAATGAATTGCTCGCACTACCCAGACCTTCAATCTTGAAGACCCACAGAAGTTGTAAATGTCGTCAACTTCTGAGAAGTCACCACCTTCGTAAACATATCAGTTGGATTCACACCAGTGTGAATCTTCACAAGCTTCAACACACCGTCCTCGAGGAGCAAGCAAATACAGTGATACCAAATATCAATATGTTTGGTCCTAGAGTGAAAAGCTGAATTTTTTGCTAAGTGTATAGCGCTTTGACTATCACTATACAACTTAGGTGAAAATTATTTTCTACCAAGCTCTTTTATCAACCCTTTGAGCCAAACCATATTTTTGCACGCTTCTGTAGCCGCAACATATTCCGCCTCTGTCGCAGACAAAGCTACAATCTTCTGTAGCCTAAAAACCCATGTAACTGCACCGCTTCCCAATGTAAAAATGAAACCACTAGTATTCTTCTGCCTATCCATGTCACCCGCCATATCAGAATCAATAAAACCATGTAAGCATATCTAAGAACCCCCATAACATAATGTCATATCTTGAGTCCCCTTTAGATACCTAAATATCCATTTCACAGCTCTCCAATGCTCATTGCCTGAATTGCTCATATACTTACTAACAACTCCCACTGCTTGGGCAATATCTGGTCTTGTACAAATCATAGCGTACATGAGGCTACCAACTGCGGATTGATAAGGAACATTTCGCATCTCATCGTGATCCTTCTGCATCTTCGGACAACAATCCTTTAATAATTTGAAGTGACCTCCCAATGGTGTACTAACAACTTTATAACCATCCATATTGAAGTGCTTCAGTACTTTGTCGACATACTCAGCTTGAGACAACATCAATTCTCGCTGATTTCTGTCCCTTGTAACACGCATACCAAGAATTTGTCTCGTCGCACCCAAGTCCTTCATAGAAAACTCCTGGGATAACAATTCCTTCAACTTAACTATTTCTCCCATATCGGCACTTGCTACCAATATATCATCTACATACAGAAGTAGAATAATATACGAGTTCCCCATATTCTTAATAAAACAATAGTGATCCGAATTGCTCTTTGAATAACCATTTTTGGACATGAATTGTTCAAATACCACTGTCTTGGCGCTTGTTTCAAACCGTATAAACTCTTCGTGAGCCTACACACAAGATCTTTTTTCCCTTTAACCAAATACCCTTCTGGCTGCTTCATATATATTTCTTCATCAAGGTTACCGTGAAGAAATGCAATCTTGACATCAAGTTGTTCAAGATGCAAATCTTTAACAATAACTATATTCATCACAACCCAAATAGTAGACATCTTCACAACAGGAGCAAAAATCTCACCAAAATCAATACCCTTTTTTCTGCTGAAAGCCCTTCACCACAAGTCTAGGCTTGAATCTCCTTGAACCATCAAATTCCTGCTTTAATCTGTATACCCACTTGTTGTGCAATGCTCTCTTCCCCTTCGGTAACCGAACTAAATCCCAAGTTCGATTAACTAATAATGAATGCATCTTATCATCCATAGCAAGCTCCCACTTCCTCTTGGCTTCCACATCTAAAGCCTCCTTATAACTTTTAGGTTCACCACCATCTGTAAGTAATAAGTAATTTAAAGAATTTACGTACCTTGTCGAAATTCTTGCAACTGTCAGCTCCTTTCGAAGTGCTATTAGAATGTCTAGATCATTAGGTTCTTCGCTTTGATTTGGTGTAATGAACTCAACAATGACTTCTACATCATCATCTCGAGAGGGTTCATCATCTCGAGAGGGTTCATCATCTTTAATGTGGACACTTTTCGCTACTTCACCTCGAATCCTTTCCACATGAACTTTGAAGTCTTTATATAAGACTTCCTCATTGAATGTAACATTATGGCTTCGGATAACTTTTCGATTCTTCACATCCCAAAACCGGTACCCAAACTCATCACCACCGTATCCAATGAAAATGCACTTCATCGACTTTGCATCTAGCTTTGTCCTTGTATCTGAATTATCAAGCATATATGAGGTACAATCGAAAATATGCAAGTAATTAAGATTTACCTCTTTACTGATCCATGCTTCTTCAGGAAGTCCAAAGTCTAAAACTGTTGAAGGCCTTCTGCTAATCAAGTACGCCGCCGCACTAACCGCTTCCGCCCAAAAACTTTGGCAATCCAGCGTTGAGTCTCATACTCCTCGCTCTTTCGTTTATTGTTTAGTTCATCCGCTCTACAACACCATTTTGTTGCGGTATTTCGGGAATAGTCTTTTGTCTCCTAATCCCGTTTGATTCGCAAAAGTCTTCAAAATCATCACTACAGTATTCGCCCCCGTTATCTGACTTGAGACACTTCAGTTTCAAACTGGTTTCATTTTTAACTAGAGCTCTCCACCTCTTGAATTTATCGAACACATCTGATTTGTTCTTCACGAAGTAGACCCACAGTTTACGAGTAGTATCATCGATAAAAGTAACATAGTAATAAGAACCACCAAGAGAAGACACATTGGTTAGCCCCCAAACATCCGTGTGTACAAGATCCAACTTTTTGGGTTTCTTTGATCTTCCAGATAATTTGAAACTGACTTTCTTCTGCTTCGTAAGAATACACTCTTCACAAAACTTGAGATCAACCTCAGCAAGACCCTCTAGTTTTCCCTTCGTTACCATTATCTTCATCCCCTTTTCACTCATGTGACCGAGCCGTTTGTGCCACGTACTTGTATCAATCCCCGGAGTAGCCGCATAGATAGTAGAAATTATGCTTTGCGTTGTATATAACGTTCCTTGTCGCAAGCCTCGAGCTACTAACATGGCTCCCTTTGTAACCTTCCAGAAGGTTACGCCAAAGGTATACTCATATCCGATATTATCCACCAATTTGCTAACCGATATAAGGTTATGCCCCAGTTTAGGTACAAGTCGCACATTCTGTAAAACTAATGTTCCCCCTGAAGGTAACAACAACCTAGCGTTTCCCTTTCCAGTAATATTGCGTACACTCTTATCTGTAAGAAAGACCGTACCGAAGTCGCCTTTAACAATATTAGTAAGAAAACCTACGTTCGCAGTAGCATGGAAGGAAGCGCCCGAATCAACAATCCAAGATTTGTTAACATCATTACACAGAAGTAATAGAGCCTCGTCAGAACTAACCTCTTCAGTAAGGTTCATTGTATTTTTCTCTTCATCATCAATCTTCTTAGAAGAAGAAGAGTTGTAATCTTCCCTGAAGTGACCCTTCTTTCCACAAGTCCAATACGCACTGGGCGGCTTAGACTTTCCTCTTGACTATGATCGACCCCTTCCAAATTTTGACCCCATTCTGTAAGACCTCCCACTTTCCTCAACGTTCAACATACTGTCGTTTGAACTCGATGAGGGTTTAAATGTTTTACGCCTATTATCTTCACTCATAATCAACGAGACTATAATGTCAAATTTGATGTCTTCCTTCCCCGATGAGTTGCTCACAGCTGTAATGAATCTTTCCCAGCTTTCTGGCATCTGCCCTAAAAGTGCTCACGCTCTCACCTCCTCGGTAAAAGTGATTTTAACAGATTCCAGTTGAGCATGTATGATATTGAACTCACTGATATGAGCTTGCACACTACCATTGTCATTCATCTTCAAAGTAAACAAGCACCGTAAAAGGTATACCTTATTTTCCCCGGACAGTTTCGAGTACATAGCGGACAACGTCTCCATCAAACCCTTCGCAGTCGTAACTTAGGAGATCATGTGTAGAATATGAGATGATAGCGCTAACCTAACGGTTCCAAGCGCTTTGCTATCCAATCGCGCCTACTTAGTAGCATCAAAATCTACTAGCTTCATCTCAGCTACACCCACTGGTAAATCAAGATCCTTCTGATAAAGGTAATCTTCTATCTGCATCATCCATACTCCAAAATTCGACCTATTGAACTTCGTGATCTTCAACTTCTCTTGATCGGCCATCGCTCTTCACCACACAAGCCCTAACACTCGCTCTGATACCAATTGTTGAGAATCGAGGTAGCTATTCTCTTCCCTTACAAGAACGATACGCGGAAATCGCCAACCTAGTTGTAAATCAACAAAGAACAATAAAGTGCACAAATAATTTTCCCAGAGGAGGGAAGTGGAAAACCCTTGCGGATAAAAAACCACTCCCCACGAACAATTCACTATGATATCAAATAGGTTACAATGATCTCTCAAGCTTCTCAAGCTTTAATGCAGTATTTTCAAACCCTAGTCTCTCTAAGGTTAAACTCACCAAAAGATAGGTTAACATAATAACCTAAGTCCTCTTTATATACTAGATGACCAAAAATACAAGTAGTACGGATCTCGAGGCAGAACTCTAACATCTAAGGCAAACCTACGCCAAGCTCGTTCGAACGACTTTGTGATAGTTGATCTCCAACCCTATAAACATAACATCTCGTTCGAACGACATCCAAGCTCATTCGAACGAGATTGACTACTGGGCCAAAATTCCAAGGAGTATAAAAACGTTCGTTCGAACGGCTATGAATCATTCGAACGACTTCAACAATTTCCCAACGTCGACAATCCTTCTATTCGAGTTCATACCCAACATATAGCTCGATGACAAGCATTACAAACACATTTATTGAGATAAAATGAATCCAAATCATTTAAAATTATTTCTCGTTGCCTTTGCTTTTGAGGGATATCCAAGGCGACAATGCCATAAATCAAGAGTCGAGGTCGTCTGAGTGATGTTTAAGATTAGCGGAGAGTTGGGGATTTCAAGGAAATATAGGCCAACATGATTTTTTAATCTACAATCTAATTAAAGATCACCTGTAATGAAGAATTAAATGAAGAACACAATTTGGCGAGAGAATTTCCCAATAAGAGCTTCAACTGCTCGTTTGATTGATTTCAATTGAATTTCTCTTTCAAACCCTAAGTTCTAGTTTACAAACTTGGATCCCTTTATTTTGCCTAGTCTTGCACTTTTAAGAAAGTTACAAGTTTCTAGTTACAAAATAGGACAATTATGCCCGCACTAAATTATGAAGAAATCGTGATAGGTCATTCGAACGACTGGCTCAATTAAGTCTGAAAATCGAGGAAGACAGAATTGGTCTTCTGGGAACCAGGTCGTTCGAACGACTCCAAATGTCGTTCGAACGATTTGCCAATTTAAAACTAGAAAATTAGGCAGACATAATTGACTGATTTTCCTTCAAACCCGTTCGAACGGCTCCAGGGCTTGTTTGAACAGCATTGCATCTTTTTCATCTTTTTAAGAGGTTGAATGTTTAGATCCTCCTAGATCACTTCATTGTTAGGGTATCTTATTTCAGAGAAAGGTGCACAATTCCTTGAGAATATAGTCTCACAATTCGAGCTATGAAGCAACTTATACCTTAGCATCAACTGAAATGCTATGAACCAATTTACTCTACGAAGAAACTCTAAAAATCCAAAGCATCAGCTTACACTTCTCATCTCCCATGTTTTTGTCTATAAAACAAAATCTTCCCTGATTTTGCTGAAATCAATCCCGAAAGAGAGACATGCATGCCCACCATTGGTTTTCAGCTTTTGAACTTAAGATCTTAATCCAATCGGTGAAAGAAATAACCTTCAAAGAAAGAAACTAAAGAAACATGGTCTGATGCTACAATATCGTGACACTGTGTAACAATGCCGGTCAAAAAGAGCAGTCAGTCATTCCAAAACGGATATTGCTGGCCTTGCTACCAGCTAATAGTATCCCAAAGAAGCACCATTCTTACTATTTCACGGATTCAGTTGATTACAACAATAGTATCATGAAAAATAATCCCATTCATAATATTTCCAAATTAATTACCACAACAATCCATTAATGTATCAACAGAAAAGAGTTACGATGTTACGACCTCTGGTTCTTGGAAGCAAAGCGAAGGACCAAGTAAAACAACACCCTGTAAAAAACTGCCCACCCCAGCATTATAAGAATCTTCATCCACTTGTCACGTGGATGAAACTCGTAAGATGTCAAACTTTGGAGTTTCAGTCCCTTTAAGACATCGAGGCCGGTGAGGTTTACCCCAGATAGGTTTTGCCCGAAAGTTTCATTAGTTTGGTATTGATTCATCAAAAGACCTTCGTACGGATACGTCATTGTTGAGATCTTGTTCATCCATCGCCAGTAATGCGGAATGGAGTGGCTATCTAGGAAATACCCACAAAACAAAAAGAAAAGAGCGGTGAAAGCAATCACAGCTGCGTAACCCAAGATATAACTTGGAACCACGGAGCTTACGAACACCACAAATGAATTTGTAGAGAGGAGGGACGCATATAGAACTAGTACAAAGTAATGGAATTCCCCTCTTAAACCTAATGCTTTCCATACAATTACCGCATAGGTTAAGGCCTGGACAAATAGGAAAGGAAGGTAAGTAATGAAGCCAGAGATGGCATAAGAACAGGCTCGGTACGCATTATGAGAGGTTTCCCGAACAAATATAAACCGTTCTTGGATAAATGCAGGGACAGCGTCATTTGAAGAAAAGAAGAAGATACACACGGTAAAGATGAAAAAACTTATACGATCTGTGATTCCTTGGGCATTAGCTTTGGGGTGCAAGAACATTGTAGCCATCATGATACCCATAAATGTGAGGACTGTTTGCCTCGAGAGAAAAAGCTCTGGGGTACGTCGGATATTTGTGAAGTTACGACGCATGAGTATCCAAATCTCCGTGAGGATAGAGTTCACAAACTTTGGTCCAAGGTGGTGATGTGCCATTGTTTTTGGAGTGACATGTGGAGTTAAGTAGTCGTACTCATTGACGGTGTAATCGCTGCTATGTGGTGTGGGTGTTCCCGAGAGTATCTCATTGGAGTAGGTATAATAGCCCGGCGATGAACTGCAACACCATTATACAAACAAAGAATAAAGGGCCATCAATATCAGTCCGAAAGAAAATGTCTTTATTCGCAGTTTTACAGAGATACTTACGTCATGGGATTGTGCATTTTCCGTTCACCCCGAGGCTGAGAAGGTGTAAACTTTAGTGTTTCCATAACCACACTCTTATTCCCACTCCAAGGTGACCTTGACGAAGACCAGGGGCTCCTAACACTGTGATCAAAATTATAAGCCCCCCTTTTCCCAGCTGTCCCGGTTGATAGATGAATACGCTTTCCGGCATTTTCCTTATCATGTGCCCCTTCTGCGGCCCTATGGCTTAACTGCGGAAGTGGTGTGGGTGTTGGAGCGACTGTCGAGAGTGAGTGGTCCTCGCCAGAAATTGGAGGTGGTTTCATCCCAGTAGCTGCAAATGCGGCAAGTGCTTCAACGCCAAGATCAGACTGATCATACTCTTGTATCAAATCAAGAAGGTTTTCGATTGAGTTCTCACCCTTGGGGACTTTTCGACCCATGCGTCCGAGGTGTGCAGTTACATCCTTGGGTGATCCTTGGAACATGAGTTGTCCACGTGCGAGTATAATGAGGTGGTCGAGAAGCATTTGAATTCTGTAAGAAGGTTGATGGATAGTGAGGATTACAGTGCTGCCTGAACGAGCGATGTCGTGTACCTTTTCGATCACACTGTGCGCACTGGTGGAGTCTAAACCTGAAGTTGGCTCGTCAAGGAAGAGTAACGCGGGTCCGTGAATTATGTCCACGCCAATAGATATTCTCCTGCGCTCCCCTCCTGAAACTCCTCGTGTACCTTCGTCACCTATATAAGTGTTCGCTGATGACTATGACAAACATCATAAAACGAAATAATTAAGCAAAATATTGAAAAGACGTCTTGATTATTTATTGGCATTCATAAAATTTCTTATGAGCATAAATCGATAAATAGAAAAAATTGGAAAATCAGTTCCATCTTATTGTTACAATTTTGTGGTTTTAAAAATAGATTTAAACTAGACAAATAACGTTTAATTTCCTGAAAACACCGAAAATAAAGTTTTTCTCCGAATATTTTACCCGTTCGAATATAGTCTCAAAAAGGAATTGTTCTGAACATGGTGAAGATTAGGATTATCTTTCGAGTTCAAAATTTCTCAGTCACTTAAGGGGCTATAATAAACCTACGTACCATCAAACCAAGTTGTTCAATCAGCTTTTCGACTCTTTGTTTCTTATCAGCACGAGATATTGAACCAAGCCTAATCTCAGCTGCAAACATTAACGTCTCATAAACCGTAAGCATCGGAAACAACCGATCATCTTGCATGATATAAGCTGAAGTCTGCTTAATTAAGCTTGGGCTCATATCAATTCCGTCCAAAGATACCCTACCTTTGAGACTACCACTCGCAATTCTACCTGCTAAACCATCCAAGAACGTCGACTTTCCTGCACCACTAGGACCCATTACAGCCGTGACCGACCCCTTAGGAGCATACCCTGTGATTCGATGCAATAAATTGACATCTTGACTAGTCCATTTCCCTTCAATCTTTTCGTTCTTTACAACCGTGTAAGTTAAAGCTGAGAACTCAAGTCCTCCTGAGAAATTCAACGGCTTTACTATGTCAATCACTTGATCACGGGGGTGACCATTACGGTTGAACATTTTTTTTGTGTCAGAAAAGAGCGAGAACTCTTTTGGTATATTCCAACTTTCCCAACTTGGGTTTGATGGGGAATTAAAGGGGGATATGAGTTTGGTTTTAAGAGTTTCTTATTCAGCTGGTGAAGAAACTTAAGGTGTTGGTTCCAAGGTTTGATTACGTAGTCTCTATCGAAGAATCCATGGTTGATCGTTTTGATCGAAAGATTGAGAAGTCTTGTTTTCTTCATCTAATTCTAACTTTAGTGAAAGCTTTGGTTGTACTTGTGATTTTCATGCAATAGTATCTTATGTTAGTTGTTAATTACAATTATCTTGTTGTCTATATCCAACTTAGCTTTCTTAATACATTTAGACCAGTTCAGCTCTCATTTGGATATTGTCCTTAGGGTACAACTTGGGAAACCCTAACCCTAATCCATATTGTTTGATATCATATCAAAACAATGCAGCAAGCACATTACGGTAATTATCGTGTTTACAAGTTTCTTGAATATAATCAATACAAAGGTTTTTGGCTTAAGAGAGAAGGATTTTTTGCTTGAGAATACGGACACTGGTTAAAAGTATGAAGGACTGTTTACAACAAAAAATGGTATCAACTATCAATGATTAATAACATGTTTTGTTTGATCAGGTGAAAACAGAATAACTAAACATCATGAACTCCTATTTAGCAACTCGGTATGCCTCTCATACTTGTATATAATGAATACTGTGATGTACTAGCATATGGCCTTGGATCTAAAGCATATATACTTACCATTTAGATTCTCATGTAATTAAGACTTCGTCATATAGTTTTCAAAATTATAACTATCAGTTTCGAATGCAAAATCAAATACCGTAGTTTCTATTCTTCTCAAGGTGCTCATTAGAGACTTAGAAGATGAAATAAAATGCAATATGGTAGCTTCTATGTTGTGACTTCTGCATGCTTTCATCTCTTTTGTGTGTGTCAAATTTGTGAAACTTAAAAATGTGAGTTGCCCCCTCCAGATTGTGTTCAATGCAGAGAAAGAAGAGTAGGCTCCTAGGCTCCGCGGAGGTGAAGGTAAGGTGTACACTAAAATGTAAAAGATCCTAGACCCTCGAAAAATAAATAACTTTAAAGGTCTAAACACCAGCTCAAACGCTCCACAATACTTGGTAGAAGAAGCTTAAACTTAGTGGGTAATCCCTACTCATCATTTTCAAAAACCACATCTCTACAAAAACTACATGAAAAAACCACTTAATTGATGCCGAGTTCGTTGCCTGAAGCACTAGCACTGCTGGAGATGGTCTTATCTTACTTCTCATATTCTCATCTCCCCTGTTTTTGCCTCTAAAACAAAAGATAATTCTTCCTTGTTTTTGCTCAAATCAAGCCAGAGGGAGAGAGAGATGAATTTCATCATTGGTTTTGAACTTTGTATCTTAACAAAGTCTCCTCTCTTCAACACTAATCTCCTCTTTTCTCTCAATGGTAACAACATCACCTCAATTGAGGCAAAAATACTCACTAGAAGTACAAGTATGAGCTCCAGAGGAAGAAATCTTAGCCTTGATCCCAAATCAATGTTCTCCAGAAACCCCACAACCAGAAACCCTGAACCAGTCAATCCAAGTAAGCATTTTGAACTATATGTTTCTCTGTTTTAGAAATTAGTAGTTAGTGTGCTTTGCTTATGTTAGCTAGTAGTGCTGAAAAGTTTGCATTTTTATCATTTTTGCATGATTGCTTGTGTAATTTGGTTTGAATTGCTGGTGATAATTTATCTTCTAACCAATGGGTATCTGTTAAAAAGACTTTTGATTTTCTTGTTTACTTAAATTTTGAGTAACGGGGTTATTGAGTATATTGAAAAGGGGGAATCTTTGGCATCCCCTTTTTGAGTATTGATGTTATTTAGGCTTTGCTTAATACACATATTTCGGGGGTGCAAATATTTCCAGTGGAGTTGGCAATTGCAAGTGTATGAGAGAAAAGGTTGGCTAATCCAATTGTTAACAACTGAGAAAAGTCTAGTTTTTTCTTATTTAGATGCATATTAATGATAGAGTGATGGGTTCTATCAGTTATCGGAATACTCTTGTAATATTTTGTTTTTTGATTATCAATAATTTCTTGTTTATGTGAGACATACCACTTTGTCTGCTTATATGTAAAGGAGAGAGCTTCGGCGGTTTTATATATGTGTAGGGCCGGCCCTGGCTTTTTGAAGGCCCTGTGTGAAGAATTAAAATGGGCCATTTTTACTTGATTTTTTTTTTTGTTAGAGAAAAAAAAATTGTAGAACTAAACATAACCTATACATCTTAAGGGCCTGAGTGTTTGGAGAGAGAGTAGGGAGATAAAAGATTAAGAGAAGTTAGGTATTTGCCAATTTGGTTTATGACTTTGTGGGCATTCTAACTTGTAACTTGTAACTTGTAAGTTGAATAATGGGTTTGGTTTTGTGGTCAAATTTTAACTGGGTTGGGTTAAATTTTTTTTCTTTGGCCTATAGGTAATTTTTTTTCTTTCTTTAGGCCCTTTTTCTTTTGGTCATGCGCCGTCGCACATGTCGTATTCCCCCATGGCCGGGTCTGGCACTGGGTGGGTGGGATGGGGTGATGGTTAACTACATTTATTATGTTGCAATTCTTAGCCCATTAGTATTTTACAAAAGCTCAAAACAGTTTTGTTTTTTTGAAGAAAATGAGGTTTTGTTCGAATAGACTTTTGTTATGTTCGAATAGACTTTTTCTCTGCTCGAATAGACTTGGTAGAAGCCTCTCTGTTCGAATAGACTTTTGTTATGTTCGAACAGAGTATGGGATTTTCAGTTTTCTATTAAAAGGCTTCGTTTCTATTTTCAATTTCAACTCTTCCAAAACCATTTTTTTAGGGTTGAGATATTTGAGAAGAGTTCTTCAAAGAAAGATTCAACGAGAATTAACTCTTAAGTTGAATCGATCTAAGAATTACAAAAATCTAATTTCAATTTGTGATTTGGGAGCTTGAGGGATTCGAGCTTGAAAAAGCTTTGTGCGTGATCCGAAGCGGGGCGTTGTGAGAACGGAGGATTGATTGCGAGAATAGTGATTGAAGATAGGTAATCACGGGATGTGCTTATCAAGTCTATAAGTGATTTAAATTCTTGTAATTCTTTCTTCATAGTAGATTTTAGTTGTCGAGAATTCGACAACGACCTTTTTCTCGTGAGAAAGGTTTCTCACATGGTTAATATCGTGTGTTCTTGTGCTTATTGATTAATTGCTTGTTGACACTAGATTATAGAATCAAATTGAATTAGGTTAGGGTTTCGTTCTTGGAAAATGGATTTCAAGGATTATCGACCTAGCCAATTTGACCTAATTGCTCATAATCGATAAATCTCAAGTACCGAAAAATTTCACCAACCACCAGTCTTGCTCAGTGGGGTTATTCCACTCTTATGTTTTATTAGATTTGTATGTGAAAAAGTGTCTCATATTTCAGAATTTGTTGAATATTTGGATCACCTTGTGTCTGGTTGAAGCCCTTTTGTGTTGTTTGTTTCCTGTGTTATGGATTATCGGTTCATTTTAGCCTATATCTAAGTTAATTGTTATCCCTCGAATACATTTTCAGTATCCCATGCAAGCAGCATGGGCACCATCCAAGTGGAACAGCTACCTGAGGTTGAAATTGCAGAAGGGTACACAATTACTCAATTCTGTGATAAGATCATTGATGTATTTTTGTATGAGAAACCCCAAACGAAAGACTGGAAAAAGCTGCTTGTGTTCAGGGAGGACTGGAATAAGTATAGAGAGAGCTTCTACGGTCGATGTCGATCTCGGGCAGATATTGAGCACGATCCTGCTATTAAGCAGAAGTTCATTGTATTAGGGAGAAAAGTTAAGAAGGTATACCTTGTCTCTAATTTATTCAAAATTGGTATTTATGGTATTTAAGCAGTTCTTTATGGGGTCGTCTTTTACTGCTTGTGAATTGTAGATTGATCATGAAATGGAAATACATGCTGAACTTTTGAAAGAGATTGAGCAATACCCAACAGACATAAATGCAGTCGTAGCAAGGCGCCGTAAAGACTTCACGGGGGAGTTTTTCCGTCATCTTACTCTACTTGCAGAGGTTTATGAGGGCCTGGAGGACCGTGATGGTAAGTATATTTTTTCTTCCATTAAATGGTTTAAGTTCATTTATACTTACACACTCAAGGAATGTGGTAACTGCTCTCATTGCCTAAAACTTCAGAGACACCAGCTTGAGCTTACCCGTACTCTTGGGATTGACATTGTATCCCCTAAATTGGCTTTAAAGTATTAGGATTCCTGTTTATTCCTTTTAGATCTGAGGCTTATACTAGACCCGCTGACGCGGAACTAGGGAATAACACTTTCCCTGCTTTTATTTCTTTAAGGAATGCACAAAGTTTTGTTATTTCTACATCTTACCTGTGATTCAACCTTAAGGAAGTCTTATCTGTAAATCAAAGCACCTCCAAGGAAACGTGTCCCCTCTTTGTAACTGTTTTGCATAGCACATTTAGTACTCTTATGGAATTAGCCATCTCAGTTAATTCAACCCCAATCTACTGCACCATCTCGTAACGAAGATTCTATGCTGTAAAACCTAGCCAACTTCAGTTAAAGCGTTAATTCCTAGCCCATCCAAACCAGAACTCTTTTCCTTCAATCTAACATAGTAAAATCACGTTCAAACAACTCTCTTTTTTTTTATCTCCAATCTACTGCACCATTTCACCAGTACCGAAAATTCTATGCTGTAAAACCTGGCCAACTTCAGTAAAAAGTTAATTCCTATCCCATCCAAACCAGAACTCCTTTCCTTCAATCTAACATCACATTCAAACAACTCTCTCCTTTAATATCCATAGAGCTCAACACAACTCCTCAATCTCCTTCATAGCTAGATTTTTGAATTGCAACATCAGTTCTTCACATATAACGATTCTGGATTCCCAGAAGACAGCTCTCACCAACTCTCAGTATGTTATACTTCGATGATCTAAGTCATTCTCAGAAAACCTGTTGTTGAAAATACTGGGCATTTTTCCAACTCCTAAAGTATCAATCAGCCTAACAGTTCTATGGAAAATTTATTGCAAATCACTCATTAAGGCAAGACTGAATCAAAATCCAATGTAAAGTTTTTTGAAACCTTACTCGTGAGACATAGGAGCAGATTTAGGGATAATTTTTGAAAATTAAGAACAGGAGAAACATCATTTGAAGAGATGATAAAATATATATACCCTGAAACCACCTTTAGTACTAGCGTTGATGATAAAATCTGGTTGTAATACTTAGATAGAAGCATGTGTTAAAGAGATGTAGAAAGCCTTGGTACTCTAAGTGATAGTTACTTAATGTTTCGAGAGGAAGAAGAAGGTTATATGAGATTTTCCTCCCTTCTGTAAATTTTGATTGAGCACTTACAACTAGAGGTCATCACTAACTTCAGTTTATCGGTTACGATTTTAAACGATACTTTACAGCCCACATTGCAGTATGCAATTTGTCTATAAACACTGCAACAATATGAGCTACAACTTTGAAAATAAGGGTCAAGGCAGTGATTTTAGTTTGGCCGATCATCCGTGGAGTTCTTCGAGAAATTTCTAATGGTTTTGGTGAAGTTCTTTCCCATGATATCCAAGTAATGCTTGAAGAAGTGGGCATTGGAGCTATCCAACCAGGGGCCTTAGAGTCCTTCCCCATGATATTCAAGTAATGCTTGAAGAAGTGGGCATTGGAGCTATCCAACCAGGGGTCTTAGAGTCCTTCAAAATATTCGAGCACTGTGAACCTATTCATCCTGAAGTTCTCTAGTGAGCAAGTCATGGTTTTCATTTTTCGCCTTTGCTTTCAAGTTGAACTGACTGATGGTATTTGTGTCCACTATTTGCTCCCCTTCGCCCATAACAGTAGGAAATACTCAAGTGCAAGTGAAGCAACTATGTGGGGATTTTTTTTTTTTTTCTTACTATATTGTGTGCTTCATTTTTAGTTGGGATGATGGAGTTTCTTCATCTTCTAGCACCCTCAAAAAAAAAAAAAAACATTGCTACTATCAGTCTATATTCTATAACCAAGATAATGGCACTTGTTTCCAGATTTTTGCTCAAGGGTCTTTTTGTCACTCATAGCTAGATTGGTGAAGGCTTTGATTGACCTTTTCCTTTAGGATTAAAACATTATCGTTGGGCTTAAGTTTCATTGCTAGTTGTATCATGGAGAAGTCTTTATTAGCTTTCTTAGGGTTACTTGCAAGAATGTAGTAGTCTTTTGTTTATAGTACTATAGGAAGACAGGGTCCCTGAGCTGTGACACTCCAACCAGTTCCTGATACTCACATCATGTTCTGTAATTCAGTTAAATGCTAGAATCAAATCTGAAGTCAATCTGCTTACTATTCTTAGCCGACTCCATAGTTGACTCGAATGTTCTCATTTATTACCTGACTCAGTATCAGGTAACACTATCTTTTGAGTTTTTCAGTTGACATCATCTTCATCGACTTAACCTTACAATTGTACTTAGAATTGTAAATTTATCAATGATAGTTGCTCAATTATAAGCAAAACCTATAAATAAGAATGACATGTATCGTTGGTGAAAGCAACCAATAAAAGCACACATGTGTGAGACTTGCAGCAAGGAAGTTCTTACACTTGTAAGCTTGTAGGGATGCGTGTGTGTTGGTTGGTCCTTACTGCTAAATTGGGCAAGAGAGAGAGGATGGAAGGAGACCTAAACTATGCCAATAAATTTATGGAGAAAGGAAGCCGTAACTTAACTTCGACAACGAGTTATATACACTAGTTGGCCATTCTCTCCATCGTAGACCTGTAACCCTTTGCTCGCCTCGATTTCAATTGCGATAAAGTTTGGTTCATGCTAGCATGTCCCTTAGAGTTTAGTAGTATTAGTAGTGTTCTAGAATTAGGAGTTTCATATTCCTATTAATAGTAGAATTAGTAACTATGTTGCCTATATATAGGCCTTTCATGTAATAATTGAATTAACCTTTTATGAAATAAATCTCTTCCCTTTAAGTTCTACATGGTATCAGAGCAATTTCGTTCTTGAAGAAACCCTAAGGGTTGTTCGCTTCCACCGAACCACCCGATGTCCGGTTTTTAATCTTAAAGACTACTATGGTTTTTTCTCTCTTTATTCCTTTGAATTTTGTTGCAATATGTGTTTTATAGATCAGAGTTGCAATCTCATAAATTTACTTTGGTGGCATCTGCAATGATTTTTGTGTCTCTCTCCCCCTAAAACTTTCTCTCCCATGGTCTGACCTTACGATCTATTATACATCTCTACTTGCTGTTATTGATTCGTAGAGTTCCTAATTCTGCTATTGTTAATTGTTGATGGTAAGATGTTTATGGTGTTGTATCTCCAGTTCGATATCTCTATAACGGATTAGATTTGCTCGATTTTGGCGGTTGAGAAAAATAGGAAGTCCACAAAACTGATTTTGTAGTTCGTTTTGCAAATCTGAGATTCAACTCTTGCTACCACAACTTGATCTTTAGGCAATTTCAATAAGAAGAAGAAAGAGGCTTCCTAAGTAGTCAATTTTCTGATTTGTTGGGAATTTCTGGTAACATTTGGTATGTGATTATTGTTGCTGATTGTTGCTTTGGAGAATTAAACCCAAATAACATCACTTTTAAGGTTTCTTTGGCAATTAAGTTGTGCTTCGATAAACATGTTCTTCGTGATGGCTAAGGGTGAAGAAAAAAGAAGAGAACTTTCCTCGTTTTGAAGAGTTGCATGAATCTGATATTGCCAGGTTCATATTTAAATGAAACAAAATAACAAAATTTGATTCATGCTAGCATGTTCCTTCCCCATGCCGCAGGAGCTTTAATCCAGCTTTCAAACTACTGCAATGCGTCACGTCAACACTATGGTCTGATACTTATACCATATTTCTGTGGCAGTTGCAACTTTTGAATCTCTTTTCAACTACTACTAATCGTACTTCCAATTTGAATTAAAATGTATTGAAAGGAAGTGGAGATATAATTATGAATATGAAAAATCTTATTTTTAATCAAATATGAAATACCTATGAAAGACAAAGCACTTTCTGGCATAACGATCTTTTTAAGGATGCACCATTGAGATCTCTTAGCATTTTGTATCAATCTCATCAATTTCTGTCTTTCGTTACGAGTTCCTATGATGATATATCTTTTTCAACTGGACATTGTCATTGGTTTTCGTGGACTTTATTTGGTTCATTCTCCACTACCTACCCCGAAGAGAAGAATTTTATACTAGAACGCGATGCAAAGCGTGTTGTCTAATTGAATGCAATAGTTTACTCTTTTGTTTCTTTTATAGATTGAAGGGCTTACCTAGCAAATAAATATAGATTGAAGCCTCCAGTCTCCTTGATCCTCACCCAAATTCGTAAAAAATACACTAGTTTTTAGGGGATTAATCGCTAAAAAATTCACATATTCATAGTCCATCTTTCATTGCTTCTCATCTTTTAATCTTTATTTGCAGCATTTCCTTTTTCTATGCTATTTTTTAAGTTCGTATACAGATAATTTTTCACCTTTTTGTGCCATATACTTCCAAGTCCAAAATCCTACTCCCTTTTTTTACTACAAAATCTTCCATTTTTCTATACGCTGCTATGTATATGTATACATCATACGGTCTTTGCATCCATCTTAAAGTTCAGATACTTAATCTTTGTAATGGTTAGAGACTGATGGTTGTGAGGACTCAATTTTGAATAAATCAGTTAATCAGTAAATTATTGTATTCTGATTTTTCAGATCGTTCTCCACATGCGACTGACTTATGTGACCATTCCATTTGTGTGAACAGCGGTTGCACGACTTGGAGCTAGATGTCTCTCTGCAGTCTATGCTTATGATAACACGGTGGAAAACACGGAAATGTTGGATATTGCTCAATCGAAGTTTGATGATATCCTCAACTCTCCTTCATTAGATGTAGCATGCGAAAAGATCAAAAGCCTTGCCAAGGCAAAGGAGCTCGACTCCTCATTGATTTTATTAATAAACAGTGCATGGGCTGCAGCAAAAGAGTCCACTGCCATGAAGAATGAGGTACATATTCAGCTAATCTCCAAAACTCTGGGTTATAAGCTTAATTTTTGAGGATTTGTTAAATTTCATTACCTGTCTATAGTATCATCCATGTTAAATTCCATAGAATCCTCAAAGTTATGGTATGCTGTATAAGTATTAGACGCTCTCTGTTATTGCTAAATGACATCACATAATTCTTTCTTAAAAGGTTAAATCAGATTCTATTGAGGACTCACAAGAAAGCTGTCCAACGGAAAGCAATATACAACGTAACAGAAAATATAAATCAATATCAGGAAGAAATCAATATAAATCAGAGTTATTACTTAATGCTGAAGTCCTTCCCTCCCCCCCCCCCCCCCCCACCTTTATGTATAATAGAAGCTATGGTGCAAATACATGTTCGGTAAAAGGGTTCATCCACCTTATAAAGAAATGAAACCCAGTAGGATGCCAAGTTCAAATGCAACTCATCACTATCAATAACCTTAATATTAGCATGTCTTCCTACTTTCAAAAAACCAATCGTGTAAACTTTCAGGTATACGTCCATCAGTATTAGTTAGTTATCACGGCATCGCATATTCATTTAAAACCCGAATTCTGTCACTTAACCCACATATACTGTGAACCTTCCATGAACCAAATTCCAATATTGCTGCAGTTTGCACAAACTCAAGCTATATGAATTCCTCGTTCTCCGAAGCAACTAATAATGTTTCTCCATCCCAGACTTGGTTTTATATTTTTTTAATCCGTAACCCATCTTCCATTGCTTACCTCCATTATCACATCCCAAGCGATTTGCCTTCATATTCCTAAAGTTCAAAAGACAAGCAAATTGCTTCCTTATACAACTGAAACTTACCGCATCTCCCATCACTTTCTTCCATAAACAGTTTCTTACAATATATTTCACCTTCCGGTTCACCTTCATGAGATAATACTAAAAGCTGAAATCTTGAAAACGTACTCTTCAATAGAACTAATCGGCCCCCTGTGCTATCATTTTTGTTTATCCAAAATTATCAATGACCTAGTTCCGTATCTCAACTGCGTCTTTCTGCTTCAAGTGGAAAGCTCAAATATGAAGAAGTAAGAATAAGCCCTTAGTGCTATTTTCTGCCGAAAATTGATATTCCGACATTTTCACTATCCATACAAATCCTTTGTTCCAAACTTCTTTAGCCTCTGAAGTTGTGTGCTATGCTTAAGTTGTGTTCCAGAAATCTTTTCTAAGGAGACTTTTATATTTAGGTCACCTAATACAAACTAGATTCACCTTTAATGATATCCTTCATAAGTCTGTAAATCTTCTCTTTTCGGGAAGATTGACTCCTAAATAACTCCTTGCATACTGAAATTTGCTGGTATGAATGTAGCAAGTGGGCTTCTCAACTCCCTGGAACAGCTAGTCCTGTAGCGGTCTCTGGTTTTAAGTATGATATGCCTCTCATGACTTTGGCTCTCTTGGCCACGTATATCTTTTCAGACTGGTCCCCTAATTATGCACCCACAACTGCTTGTCTGGTGTCTGGATGCCCCACTCTCAACCCTTGGCAAGAAATGTGGAGGGTTTCTGCAAAGATTAGACTCATTGCTAGGGTATCTTCTATCTGCCATTTTATCTGTGGAGTATGGATTGAACCACTATTCTTCCAACAATTGACCTATATTTTATTTTTTTTAATAAAGTAGGCAGTATATAGAATAGCTAGAAAAGTTACAAGAGTAAATATCAGCTGTAGACAAGTCCTACAGTCTGCTCAATCAAACTTCAATTACACTAATCTGTAATAAGGTTGGAAAGGCATATCAAGATGTTTAAGAAAGTCAGGCCTACTGTTGAACCACTGTCCCTCTTCTTCTGGCATGAAACTAGCTCTCACTGCACAATCATTTGCACTGAAGTTGGCTTCCCTCCATGAATGATGAACATTAATAGATATTTCCCTGATAAACTCTCCCATTTAGCAGTCAATTGCCAAGACAAGCAGTTTTTGTTGAAGGAATCCACCGCAGCTTGGGAGTCAGAAACAGCAGTTAAGTTCAACCAGTTCATCATGTATGCTTTCCCAGTTGCAGCAAAAATAGCAAGGCATTTTACCATATAAGAAGTTGTATGTCTCAGATTTTGGACAATCACACCTTTCACATATCCTACACCGTCCCTAAAGACCACACATAGTCCCCCTCTTCCTGGATTCCCTCTACTGGCCCCATCAGTGATTGCTTTCATTCTTCCATGTGTAGGCAATGTCCAGTAGCATACTTTATTGTCTGGAGGATTCCTGCATCTAACTCCACAAGTGCAGTGATGATGTTTAGATCTTCTATAGTATTTCTCATCACCCCTTTAGAACCCATAGCTGCATACTGTATCTGTGATAATATGTTGTACTTTGCAACAGAGCTAGAGAGTGTGCTTTCATCATGTCTGATCTTATTCCTGGAAGTCCAGATGTAATTGAGCACTGAAAGACACATGTTAATCCATATGTTTTTAATGTAAGACCTTTTGCCTTGAGCCAAGTTAAACACCTTTGTAAGAGACCAATCTGTCACAGTTAGCTTAAAGATGTCCAATGCCCACCACCAGATATTCCTAGCAAATGAGCAGTGCAAATACAAATGATCAGAATTTTCTGCATGGCTGTTACATGGACTGCATCTAGATGCCATAGAGATATTTTCCCTCTGTATTATTTCATCAGTGGGAAAAAGCATTGTGAAAGATTGGCCAGGCCAGGTTGTTAAGTCTTGGTGAAGAGTTATGTCTCCAGATAATGTCTTTCCACAGCAGTGGTTGCTCCTTTTCCTGATAGTTTCATATGTTTCCTTCACTGTGAACCTGCCTTGAATTTGAGGTTTGAAAAGCATTTGTCTTTACCTGTAACATTGATATATATATTAGTAAAAACAACCCCAATGTGCTGGAGGAGCCTGCCTGTTGCATTATTAATTTTCCATTGCCTATTTGTGAGAAGTTAACTTACATAAGATTTGTGGGTGTTTTAAAAATCCTCCCCCATCACATATTCTGATATTGTAGACTCCAAAGCCCAACTGCCTTGCCAAATATTAACCCCAGTGCCTTGTGAGATAGACCAAATATAATGCTTCTGCATCTCCATGCAAGCTTCTTCGACTCCAAACCAGATTGAAGACCTTTAATAATACTTGATCATAGCTCCAGATGTAGTGAAGTACTTGGATCTCATGTAGTTAGCCCATGCACCCTCTTTCTGAATAATTGGCCATACTAGTTTCATCAGCATATCAAGATTCATGTCCTTGATCTTCCTAAGACCCAATCTACCTTCCTTCACAGGCTTGCAGCACTTTTCCCAAGATACACTTGTACCCTTTCTCTTATAATTATTTTCAGTCCAGATGAAATTCCTTATAGCAGATTCGCACTCATGTATGATGGATGAGAGCCATTTATATACAGCCATTGTTATAAATGGGGATGCTGCATAAGATAGATTTGGCTAGAACAACTCTGCCTTGAAAGGAAAGAAATTGGCCAGTGTAGCTCTTTGCTCTTCTTTTGATTTTATCAACTAATAGTCTCAAAGTAAAATATTTTACCTTTCCTTTCACCACCAGGGCAACACCCAAATAAGTTTCAGGCAAGGATCCTTGTTTAATCTCAAATAGATTCTCCACCCTAGGTTTTTTTTTGCCTCACTCATCCCAGAAACAGTTTGCTTTTGGACTTAATTATCCACTGGTCTATGTTACTATGTTACTTGAAAGTGAAGCGAGTCGGGAAACGATATGAGAAACAGAATACGTCCATTATTTTACGAAAATGATTTGGAAAACGGGAAACATATACAGGAGAGATACAATTGAAGCGAAATGTGAAACGAGTGGGAAATGAGTATGAAGCGTGGGAAAAAAACGAAATGGAAAATGATTAAGAAGCATCAAAATAAGCAAAGTGTGATACATTTTGAGTAGAAAGATGAAGGTATACATAGACAATACTCAGGCTGACTAGTCTTAGACTCAATCACGCTGCGATCAAATTAATCTCAAGATTTTCTGGAGAGAAAAACTGATAGGGTCGTAATATTCCCTGATAATACTCGTTTAACTTTTAATATGTGATATGGTGCGGGTTACGCTTTGGATAACTATGTATATACCATCCACTAGTGTACATTCCTTTGGACACACAAACAGTAAGACAAGAGAAGCAAGAATCCCGCGATTTCTTAGAAATCCTAGTAGTGTTGGCAAACACACTAACTATAAAAAAAACTTTGAATTAAAATAACCATAATAAGCTCAAAGACTTGTCACGGCATGACGGTGGTGAATTTAGGTTGAAAAGGCCATAATAAACACAACCTTTATAAAAAAATGTTCTACGCTTTACAATTTAGGAAGCAAAGACATGGAAACCTAAAGTAACAAATTTTAGAAGGCTAACCACCAAGCCTTGAGCTGGATAAAAGAACTAGTCGCCAGCCACATAAAACAAGAGTGGGAGTAATTTATCTATATTTCCTGCAGGAACGCCGATTATACAACTAAAACAACGGTGTAATAGTAACTAGTGACAGTCCCGAAATGGAAACATTTTCTTTTTATTTCTTCAACAAATAAGTCTAGAGTATAAGTTGTGATAGGGACTCTCATTGAATGCTGACCTTAGATTAAGCATGATTAGGAAACTAAGAGCCCATTGGGCTTAGGTAAAAACTAATTTTAGGCGTTTGGTTGTACATGGATTGAACTGTGTCGTGTTGCATATGAGGATTCCAGTGAATTGGTTGGATATATCTGGCTATTTTCATAGGCTTTTAAATCAACCCCATTTCGAGGGCTTCTGCTTCTCAAATTGTACCCAAAAATGGGAGCATGCATGGTTTACTATGTCCATAACAGTCCAAATCTACGAGTTCTTGCCTGATTTAAAGATCATTTAACTGCTAAAAGAAGTAGCTTTTTTTAATGGCCGCTAATAATTTTTGCCCTTAACTTGTTTCCATTTGTTCTCTTACGACTCTGTTTCTCCTTTTAGCTGTTTTCATATTCTCTCCGTGTACTACTGATATTGAGATACTTTTTGGTACAGATATTGGTATCCTCTTTTATTTGTAAACCAAATATCTGTATCTTCGAAAACCCATGTTGATATGTCAATGCTTTCTTTGATTTGTGTTATTGCCAGCTGTTTTGTACTGGAATGAACTATAAATCTTACAAGTTAGAACGTCTGTGTGTAGGTTAAGGATATAATGTATCACTTATACCAAGCTACGAAAAGCAGCCTTAGGAGCATGGCACCAAAGGAAATAAAGCTCCTCAAATATCTTCTAAACATCACAGATCCTGAAGAGCGGTTCTCTGCACTAGCTATGGCATTTTCTCCTGGAGATGAAAGTGCACCCAAAGATCCCAATGCCTTGTATACGTAAGCATTCCTTACTTTACTGCTTATATCAATGCCTTGTATACGTAAGCATTCCTTACTTTACTGCTTATATCAGAGGATCAAATTACTATGCTATAATAAACAAATTTGTCTTTTATTTATTCAGTTACTTGGAGATGGTCCCCAAATTGTCATTTGCAGTGACATCACGGACTAGAGTATCCCTCTCTATTCATAGATAACGAATTAAGTGTTGCAGTATATGTGTGCATCTACACATATACTAGTATAGTCCCACATTGAGTAAGAATAGATGCACACATATACTGCAACACTCCCCCTCACGTTAATAAGAACACAATGTGTTTGTATCAAGGTGGATAACAATAAGAAAGTAAAATAGATAATTCTTTATAGGGATACAATCACTCCCTCACTTATAATAAGGCTCCCCCTAAAACTGATAAAACTTCTTCTAGGCAATCCTTTTGCAGAAACAGAAACACTTCAAAGCTTTACATATCCCTTGTGAAATCGGCGGCATTCTGACTTGTCATTTTTCCCACATGTATTTGTGAAATCAGCGGCACTAACCGACTTGCCAATTTTCTCACTCGAGGGTAATATAAATATCTTGAAGAGACGTTGAGATAAGAGGATTAGTCGATGAAGATCATCACTCGAGGTAATGTAATGTTGAGGAGAGATTATTATTTGAGGAAAAAGATATCTACTGAAGGAAAGAAATAATTCACTCGAGGAGAAAGAAATTCACTTGAGGAAGAGAAAATCATAATCGTGGTGTAAGGAATTGAACATCTTCACCCGATTCAAAGAAAGAAATTATGTAGGAAACGATATAAAAGATCAAAGAAAATCACTTGAGGAAAAAGACTCACTCTAGGAAAAAATTACTCGAGGAATGAAACCAATAACTCATGATCGAGGTGGAAGTGTTGGGATACGGCTCAAAAAGGTGGGCAAACTTTTGTATTCGAATAGAAAAGGTTTTATTCGAATAAAAGTTTCTAGGCCTTTTTGTATTCGAATAAGATTATTTCTATTCGAATACATTTGCCCCTGAACAATTATATTCGAATAGAATTAGTTCTATTCGAATAGACACCGTAAGTAGGCTCTCTTTTTTTGCGCTCGAAGTACAGGGATTTAATCCAAAGCGATGGATTGTCTCGTGATGCGTACTTCGCTGATGACCTAATATAAAGTTTATAAATATAGAGTGTGTGGAAAAGGCCTCTATATATACAACATAAAAAAGTTAGAGAGAAAAAAAGGAGAAATTATAGTTTTGCTCTGAGAGATTTCTTGGGTTCTCTTTCTAGGGTTTCTTGTTGGGGATTATCTGTAAGGGTAGAGGTGAGGTTGAGATCTCTGGAACTTCTTGTCATCTTTTGGTGATAATATATTCGTCGTGCTTGTCGGGGGTGGTTTTGATCCTGTTTAGGGTTTCCACCTAATTAAACCTTGTTGTGTTTTTATTTCCTTTACTCGAATTCCCTTTGTTAGAGTTAATTCTTCGAGTTCTTGTTATTCGCATTGTGCTTCCGTGTTGCGATTTGCCCCCTAGGTTTCCCAACAATTGATGTCAGAGCGAGGTTTGGGGCAAGTAGAGTAGCAAGATGGGAAGATCTAAGTATTTTAACATGATTAAGTTTGATGTGGAGAAGTTCGATGGGAAGATCAATTTTAGACTGTGGCAAATTCAAGTCCAAGATATCTTGACTCAAGGCGGGTTACACAAGGTATTGAAAGGGAAGCCTATACCTAAAACTTCGGTTGAAGGTATAGCGGCTCAGAAAGCGAACGACGATGAAGAAGAGGACTGGGAAGATCTGGATTCAAGGGCTGCGAGCGGGATATGTCTTTGTCTCGCTAAGAATGTTTTGGCAAACGTGGCTGGAAAGAAGACCGCAAATGGTCTTTGGGAAAAGCTTGAAAGTTTGTACCAAACGAAGAGTCTTTCGAATTGCTTATACCTCAAGGAGTGGCTTCATACGCTTAAGATGAATGAAGGTACATGCGTTGGTGATCACCTAGGATCTTTGAACGGGGTCGTTTCGGAATTGGGATCGATCGGAGTTGAAGTTAAGGATGAAGATAAGGCGCTTCAACTCATATGGTCTCTTCCGTCTTCCTTCAAGCATCTTCAACCTACGTTGATGTATAGGAAGGAAACCTTGAGTTTTGAGGAGGTTACAAGTACACTTCTTTCCGAGGAGAGAAGGCTTAAGGGTAGCGAATCCTTTGGGTAAAACTCTGCAATGGTGGTTAGTGGGAAGAGAAGCTTTAATAGGTTCAAAAAGGGAACTTGTTGGAGTTGTGGTCAATCGGGTCATTATAGATCGGATTGCAAAGCGGGGAAAGATAATGGAGCAAGTTCGGCAAGAGGCTCCGAAAGTGACACTAACAAACTGGCAACGGTTACTAGTAATGATGGTGACGAGGCGCTCCTCGTGGTGGCCGCTGATGGTTCTCGCCACGATAGAGGATGGGTGTTTGATAGTGGGGCTACAACGCATGTATGCGCACACAAGGCATGATTCTGCAATTATGCAAGGTGTGAGGGTAGCAAGTTTGTGTTGATGAGCGATGGCTCTTGAAGGCCAATTTCGGGAGTGGGTGATATTCGCGTGAGGATGTTCGACGGACGCATTGTAGTTCTTCATGATATTCAACACGTGCCGAGTATGACTCATAATTTAATTTCACTTTCCAAGTTAGATAATGAGGGTTACAATTACTGTACGGCCCAACCCGGGCCTGCCTCTACAGTGCCCGGAGCACAGCGGAATAAGGGATCGTGCGGCGTACACGCATGTGCCGTCGTCGTGTACCAGCCATCTTCACGGGCGCGGCGCGCCAGTGGCATACAACCCACGGATGCTAGAGCGACATCCGGACAATCTTGGATACTCGTGAGGGGTCATCGAATATGTATTCGGTATAGGCAACAGCGCTGAAGGTTCCCTCAATAATCCCTACAGCGTAATTTCTCGTGACGCGCACGAGGTACGGAAAGCACACCTGTCCGGTAGCGGATCAGGGTAGCTCAATATGCCGGTTTCCAAGTAAGGGACTCATATATGAAGGGGCGACGAGCCTGAACTAATTATACTGTCCATCTGTAAGGGGCGGTGCGTCTCGGATAGCCTGCGGGGCATAGCGGCACCCTCTGAAGCCCTCTTTGGAAAACCGGCCCGCATTGCGCGGCAATGTCCCCTGGCCTTCCCTAGGCCTAGGAGAACTTATGACTATCCCTTGTAGATAGCCCATGAGCCGGGGTCCTTGATGACCAAGCATTAAAGCTCTTTTAGTCATGGGGAGGATTGGACCACGGTTCCTCCTTAATATAGCTAGTAAGTAAATAATCAAGTTCCAAAAGGAAACGTTAAAACATGAGACAAAGCGTACTGGCCCTTTTCGCCCCCTTAACCGAATCCGATTGCGACGAAACTTGGCGTACAACTATATTAGGGTATAGAGAACATATATACTCGGACAGAACTCAAAACGCTCGGGTGGATTTGGCCGGCGTTCGGTAGGTCCTCACACCCTCCCGCACTTAAAATAATCTCGACGTTCTCGTCGAGAACCTTCTTCAACACGGATCTGCAAGGATTCAATCTTCTGCATCTTCAAGAAACCAACAACTCTCCCGCACTTAGTTCAGAGTACTATATCTTCTTCTATACTAGCGGATACTGAGCCCAACTGTTAGTCTCGATGCTGACAACTCTGTCTTCAGAACTGAACCTTAACTTCGCCCTTTCCAACTGAAGTGCGTGGTGATTGGACCTTCATTCGAACCCTGGAGTCTACCTTCTCGTCTGTATATTGTCCCGTGGTCTCAAACCTTCTGAAAAATGTATGGGCGGTGCACTCTAGCATCGCGCCCTCTGAAATGCGTTGCATCCTGCTGCAAAGCGCCTTCTCCCCTGACACAATGTGGAATGTCGCTCTTCTCGACAAACCAAGGGCATCTCCTCCGGACAGCCCGACGAGGATATCTGCAATCCCGTCCAAAAGTGCGCTCACCTCCGAGTCGCACAATGCCTTCGCTGCTCGAGAGTTCAATCTTCTGTGAATCTCGGTTTCAAACTTCACTCTTCATCTGCAAGTGGTAAGGAGCAAGTCTTCTAAAACCAAGGGGTAAACTCTCCCCAACTGCACGGAACATCTGCCGCACACTAAAACTGCCTGACTGCCCTTCAATCAACTCTGCAAAGGTCTTCAAACCATGTCCGCCCTTCTTACGGAACATCGGGGACACAACATCAAGATGCGGCACTCTAGCCTTACCAGTATAGAACTGAACTGGTACTCATTGTTCACTTGGGCGAGGGAGGGTAGCTCCTAGAAGGTAGCATACTCTCAACAAGGCGCGGACCACTCTGTCCTACCGCCAACAAAACTATCGAGGCAGCCTATCAAGGCGCGGGTACTCTGATCCCTACCGCCAGCTAACCATCGAGGTCTGCCATAAAGGCGCCCTGTGTGAACTTATAAAACCCATGAGACATCTATCTGTGCAGCCACGTTCTGCTCTACCACTTCGTAGTAGGCCATCATCTAACTAATGTAACGCTAGATGGCATCTGCACCTAACTTGGCTGCAGGAAGGGTGATCACTTCTCCGGCGTCACCAAGGTCTCTCCACTTCGGAGGACTCTAATCTGCCTCACTCTCCAAGGAGGACTTCTCAATGCCTCTTCTCCGATGAGGACTTAACACTGGCATCTGTACTTGCCAAATTTTGGTGGTAATGACCCATGCTGGAACCTGCGTACATCTGCGTCACAACTTACAGCTCTTCCCACACTCAATAAGCTCGACGTCCGCGTCAAGAACAAAGCTGTGACATATAACTGACGGACTACTGAAGCGTTTCTCCATCTCTCCATCCCTACTCCAACCTGAGTACTTGGGGAACTTGGGAACAAGATATTGTCACTACACCTGTCGCCCTGAGCTCGTTGGCTTGCCATGTCCAATTGCTATCAAACTCGCGGAGACTAACCTTCATACTGTCGCAATCATCTTTAAACTGAAGCGTAGCCATTCTCTGTCTTTTGAACTAGCTTCTGTAAACGCAGCCAACTCTGAATGGTCACTGGGATGTGGTCTTCTAAAGACATTCCATCAATACAAATAAAGAACGAGGCACGGGAACTCTATCCCTACCGCCAACCACCAAGTGATAAGGAATTGGGAAACTGACATCCAATTCCGCTCAGGATCTTTCATCCTAGAGCATTCTTCCATCTGAGATCATGTCTGAGGTAACCCGCACAACTGATTGTAGCTCAACTCTGTTCTGCGACAACCACGTAATTTACTAACCTTCGGAAATGTGAGTCTTCATCCATCTATGAGCTTAAAATGACCCAAAACCATCTTGTGAAACAACATGGATCAACTCGGCTAGAGCACTCGAACGCCGACAAACCTGAAACTCACTACGGAGCCAGAGAACAAACATCACTCGGCAACTTGCCTTATTTGAGTGAGCAAAGTAGTGTCCTGTGTAACTAGGGACCAACTGCCGACAAGCGGTAACCCATCTTGGAGGTCGCAGTTCATGTCGCGTAAAAACGAGAAACTCTGCCCTCGACGTCTACCTGACGATATCACTGTGTGTAAACTCGGGACCCAAACCATGTCTTCATCTTTTACTTCATGCCGCTTCATCTTCGGCTCATGACATTCACCTCTGGAACGTCTTTGTCCAACTCAGGACAATCAAAACGAGTATCTCTTAGGATTCTTCTTCAATCTTCTGTAGACACTAAGGAATTCCAATCAAACCAAGCTTTGCGGCTTCCACACGAAAGTACTCGGCAACTGACACTGACCATATCGATCTCTGCTGAGGGGCATCGTCCTGGATCACAACTGTTACTAAACTTCGCAGTGCGTATACGGACCGAATGCAATAACAACTTGCTAGATCGCCCTACTACTGTACTTCATAGAGCATCTGCGACACTGACCAACCTTCTAGAGACAACCAACGATATAGATCGTCGCGTCCAACTCAAACATTAATCCTCCACTTAGCGTCATTATCCAAAGCACACTTAACTTGAGCAATCTCGCGCTCAGATATGGAGCCTTTCTCTCGCGTCCAATATCAACTGACATGTAGGCAACTCGCTCTACAAGCGTTCACAACGGTGCTTGGATCATCTGTACGGAGCAACTACGGCTCTGAAGATCACAACTGACAAGTAGGTATCCCACATTTCCAACTCGGGAACCATTACAAAGATGTGCTCTAACAAGATATGAATACTCGGCCCAACTCTAGACCGATTCTGAGAGACGTAGGCACAATCCATCTACGCTCTACCAACTCAAGAGCTAAGCTTTAACAAGCTATTCTCGCTCTGATACCTTCTGTCACGGCCTAACCCGGGTCTGCCTCTACAGTGCCCGGAGCACAGCGGAATAAGGGACCGTGCGGCGTACACGCACTTGCCGTCGTCGTGTACCAGCCATCTTCACGGGCGCGGCGCGCCAGTGGCATACAACCCACGGATGCTAGAGCGACATTCGGACAATCCTAGATACTCGTGAGGGGTCATCGAATATGTATTTAGTATAGGCAACAACGTTGAAGGTTCCTTCAATAATCCCTACAGCGTAATTTCTCGTGACGCGCACGATGTACAGAAAGCACACCTGTCAAGTAACGGATCAGGGTAGCTCAATATGCCGGTTTCCAAGTAAGGGACTCATATATGAAGGGATGACGAGCCTGGACTAATTATACTGTCCATCTGTAAGGGGCAGTGCGTCTCGGATAGCCCGCGGGGCATAGCGGCGCCCTCTGAAGCCCTCTTTGGAAAACTGGCCCGCATTGCGAGGCAATGTCCCCTGGCCTTCCCTAGGCCTAGGAGAACTCATGACTATCCCTTGTAGATAGCCCATGAGTCGGGGTCCTTGATGACCAAGCATTAAAGCTTTTTTAGTCATGGGGAGGATTGGACCAAGGTTCCTCCTTAATATAGCTAGTAAGTAAATAGTCAAGTTCCAAAAGGAAACGTTAAAACATGAGACGAAGCGTACTGGCTCTTGGGGCCCCCTTAACGAATCCGATTGCGACAAAACTTGGCGTGCAACTATATTAGGGTATGAGAACATATATACTCGGACAGAACTCAAAAAGCTCAAGTGGATTTGGCCGGCGTTCGGTAGGTCGTCACAATTACTCCGGGCGAGGTGGAGTAATAAAAGTTTATCGGAAATCTTCTTTGATCATGAATGGAGTTCTAAGCGGGAACTTGTATGCATTGGTTGGTAAATTAATGGGTGGAGATGTGAAGGCTGCGTGTACCAAGGGAGCTATGGAGATTTCTTGAAAGGGGAATTTAGTTCATGGTGGAGCAATCGCACGGTCTACAAAGATGATCAGAAAGTGGGTTCCGATTGGTGGGTTTAGGAAAAGCCTAGACTCGTGTTATTCTCTTAATTGAGAAGTTGCCCATAGAGGCAACGCGACAAGGATATATGGCGAATGCAGCGGAAGATACGGTTTTTTCGCCGAGGTGGAGATTGTTGGGATACGGCTCAAAAAAGTGGGCAAACTTTTGTATTCGAATAGAAAAGGTTCTATTCGAATAAAAGTTTTCAGGCCTTCTTTTTGTATTCGAATAAGATTATTTCTATTCGAATACATTTGTCCCTGAACAATTATATTCGAATAGAAATAGTTCTATTCGAATAGACACCGTAAGTAGGCTTTTTTTTTTGGCGTTCGAAGTACAGGGATTTAATCCAAAGCGATGGATTGTCTCGTGATGCGTACTTCGCTGATGACCTAATATAAAGTCTATAAATACGGAGTGTGTGGAAAAAAAAAAGTTAGAGAGAGAAAATGGAGAAATTAGAGTTTTGCTCTGAGAGATTTCTTGGGTTCTCTTTCTAGGGTTTCTTGTTGGGAATTATCTGTAAGGGTAGAAGTGAGGTTGAGATCTCTGGAACTTCTTGTAACATTTTGGTGATAATATATTCGTCGTGCTTGTCGGGGGTGGTTTTGATCATGTTTAGGGTTTCCACCTAATTAAACTTTGTGTTGTGTTTTTATTGCCTTTACTCGAATTCCCTTTGTTAGAGTTAGTTCTTCGAGTTCTTGTTAATCGCATTGTGCGTCCGTGTTGCGATTTGCCCCTAGGTTTCCTAACAGGAAGGTAGTCTAACATCTTCATCCGGTCCAAAGAGAGAAAAATAACCCATGATCGAGGTGGAAGGTTAGTCTAATAGCATCTTCATCCGATCTAAATAGAGAAAATTGCATCTTGCGACAGGCTAATAATGGGAAATATCACATCTTTATTTTGTAACCTTGTACTTGTGGACTTGTGGAAGGTTAGACTCCCTTTATATAATAGGGGCTCTCTAAACTACTTCTATTCTTACTCAATGTGGGACTATACTAGTATATGTGTGCATCAGGCGGGTATCAGCCTGCAACATTAAGACCCCATATTTTTTACCTATACAGTAGTAATCATATACACACACACACACACACACACACCCCCCCCCCCCCCCCCCCCCCCGGGTCTCCTCTCTCTCCCTCACACAGTGACACAGTGGAGACAACCCGAATTATTGTACATGCAGGAAAATACCTCGAAACAACCCCAAGACTTAGGATTCATCTCCAAATAACAGTTGTTAGTTTGACTTGCAGGACAATACCTTATATGATCCCTGAACTTTATTCCGTAGCTTATATTTATTTTCATCCAACTTTTCTCATGGAACAGTTCTCCAAAAGAACTCCAAAAGTGGATCATGATCATGCTCAATGCATACCAACTAAATCTAGAAGAAACAGAAATGAGAGAAGCCAAACAGTTGAGTCAACCAGTAGTTATCCAAAGGCTTTTCATCCTGAAACAAACAATCGAGGAGGAGTACTTGAAGCAGCATGGGCCTGAGGAAAATGACAATGAATCTCAGGACTTCTGATTGAAGGTATCCAAATGCATCGTGGTCTACTCGACTGAGCTCTGGCTTATCCATGAAGAATGTAAAGTTTATATTCCGTCTTCCTTGTGGAAACCAAACGGATTACGGCGCAAAGTGTTGAAATGTTAGACAAAAGTCAATGATATTGCTTTTTTTTTGTAATGTTGATAAATTTCCTAAACCATTTTCTGAATTTGTTCTATAAACCATCTGAGTTATTCGCAATTTGGAATGACAGCGTATCTTTCATCGCGAGTAAAATCGACTCAGTATATATTACTTTTCTGAACAATTCTTAAAATCACAGACACCTACATGTTTGTTTGTTCTATAATACTTATGTTTGACCTTGTTCATTCATACATATAAAGGAGTGTCGATTTAGATGCATAGACTTGAAGCTTGAGCGGAACTAGAACCAAATTTATGTAATCCTCTAGGACTGTGTTCTGAGCTATACAACAACAAAAAACCAGAGAAGATGAGCTTAACTTACTTTTTGAACTGGTACCTCAATTAAGCGCCTGAGATGTTAAACTGCTCTTGGCATCTTATTCTTAATTAACGCTTGTTTATGTCATAATTGCATTGTTACAGAAATTCTAAAGCTGTTCTAAGCTGTAAAAATGGCGAGATTATAAAAATTAGTATAATCTCATTCAAAAGATGCCAAATGAAATGGCAATCTATATTAGTTACTTTTCAGACACGTTAAGAGAACAAGCTTGCCCTTCTTTCCCCCCAAAACCACATCTCTTTTTCTCTTTCTTTCATACTCTCAAAACCCTCTTTAGAGGGTTTCATCCTCAACAACTTCAGTTCCCTCATTGTAAGTTCTCTTCCCGTTTTTTATTATTTGATTTCTAGTTTTAAAGGAAAACCTAATTGGAAGAGGTTTAAATGTTGTATCCCCAAGCAAAATCCCCAATTATTAACTCAATGAAATGTATATAAATGAAAACCTAATTGGAAGAGGTTTAAACCTACAAGGGATAATTATCGGATGAACATGGATTTAGGATATTGCTTTCCCTGCATTTCCAAAACAATAAACTTATTAGTAGAAGCTAAGGCAGGGGAAAGTGTTGTGATTGGCGTCGGTCCAGTTTATTGCGCATGGAGTTCCACCTATCCGTGTCCAGACTGCCCTTGCCTCTGGACGGGATATGACATCATAAAATTAAGTGCAACACTACGCCGAATCCCAGGCAAGTGTTGTTTTTGAAAGCCGTATCCTGCAGGCTGAGTTAGAAGCATGGGAGCACCAGCCTGACCATAACACAGTTGCTGTTGAGCAAGCCTAGGTCCATGGTGGAAACCTGGCAATGCAGAGGGCAGAAGCGTCATTCCCGCTCGGTTCTCGAATTTGAACAAAGTGCGCCTGCAGCCTTGCCTTCTTTTCTTATTTGAGTTGGGCCACTGCAACATACACAAATTTACACCTAATCATCTTTGTCCATTCATTTGATTTACAACTTTATTAGCTTCTTCGGGTAGAAAATGTTGGGGAACCAGGCGGAATACATCCCTCATGCGCAATTTGGTTTTATCCGATTATCCTTATGGCGTACAAACTATAGCCAAGAAACATAGAAATAACCATCATATCGCATATAACACAATATTAACCGGAGGTTCACTCGTAAAGCTATGTAACATGGACACTCCATATTCCAAAAAAAATCCGTGTCCAAACGTGTCGGACACTCGGACACACCGACACTCGTGTCGACACTCCAACGGACACTTCTTGCTTAGATCATAACCTTTTTGGCATAGCTTTTAGAAAGTTTATAATTCTTATACATGTTATTCAACCATACTAACTAGTATCATTATTTTTTGTTTGTTATTAGTCGTAAATTAACCCATAAGTTAATATAACCCATAAGTGTTAGGACTTGCTTGTTATTAGTCGTAAAAATATGTCGTAAATTAACCCATAAATGTGTTAGATAGGTTAAGTAAACAATATAAGCTTAGTAGAAAATAAGAAATAAAATTTTTACAGCCGTGTCCCCGTTTTTACATTTTTTTGGGTCGCCGTGTCCGACACCCCGTACCCGTGTCCGACACCGACACCTGTATCCGTGTCATTATTACCTAGTCGTAAAGGTTACTCCTCACCACCAAGAAACAAACTCACTATCGAGTTAACTTACAAACACTCAAGAGATTCTGCATGGGAATCCCTACCCTCATAATTATCTCCAGATAGATTTGCAAAAGAACAAAAAATAGAAAACCATTGAGAACCTGAAAATTGCCTCAACAAAGATCATGTTGCATACCTTCTTATTCTAAATTTAAAGTTAGGTTTCTACAAACCTAATCAGTCCATTTTATAATCAAAAAAACCTAAAGCCTTTTTCCTACATGAATTAGAAGTTCCCCAAAACTAGAAAATGCCCTAAAGGCCCAGCAAGGTTCAAAAAAAGAGTCCTACTTGAGTGCAGCCCGAACTTAAATACTGTACCCGAATCGGCCTCGAGTTCTGCGCCATCAGACTAAACTGACTATAACTTCTGATCCATTGGTCAGATCAAAGATCCGTCAACTGCTCTAGCTTTGTATCAAAGATACGTACAGCTTTCATTTTTTAACTTTTTGCATCAGACCTATGCCTTGATCACCATAATCCGATCTTTCTGTTTTTACTTTCGTTTTCTTCTACTCCTATAATATTTTCTTCACACTAACACATCAATTTTTAGTGGATCAACAAAAAGACAAAGAAGTTGCGGGTGATGAATATCAAGATGTGGTCGTACAAGGTGAGTAATTTGTACTTCATTTTAAGGCTCTCCTAAAATATATTTGAATTTTTGTTCTTCTTCCAGGCACAACATTCTATTATTAAATAAAATCAGTCATACAACAAGGTTAATAGATTATGTTAACCATCATGCATATTATGTCTAGTCTAGTATATATTACATCAGAATGGTTCCCCAATTTTGCTAACTCATGTGCCAATATATTACAATGTATGGGCACATGAATGACCCAGAAAGACTTAAACAAAAAACAGATAAAGAGGATAGGTTTCAAAACAGTTGCAGCATCCCAAGTAAGTCCTTTAGCTGGATCTTGAAGTGAGTCCACAAGTGCTTAATTATCAACTGCAATCAAAAGATCATTTTCCTCTCCCTTCTGCCTCTTTTGCATTTCTTGAGTTGAGTCTACAAGTTGCTAAAAGAAGGTTATTGTGCTGATCAAAACAGATAAATCCAGCTCCACTTGATTAATACTAGAAAACCATGAAGCATCAGACATATGAAAAAGATTCTTCCTTGACTGCATGACAGATAAATAGTGTTGTTCAGCAGGAGATAGATGAAGTTGATTAACTCTATGTTTAAAACTTTGTTGTTAAGAATTGGAAGCAGACTTTGTAATGAATGATTTACTTCTAGTAATAACAGAATTAATATTGATTGTTTTTCCTTGAAAGACTATCATTTCTGGCTTCCCATATTGCAGCAGCTAATGCAAAAAACTGTTAAAAGACATCTATAAATTGTCTTTTGTCTGAATTGTTTGTTCAAATGTATTTAAAAGTCTCCAAAAATTGAAATGACTAACTTGAGTATTTAAAGTAAATTAAAAAACAAACCATATTTTTGCTACCGAATCACATTGAAATATAGCATGTAACCGATTGTCTTCAGCTTTCTGACACAAAAAGCATAATGGAGAATCTTGAATATGTTGTTTAAGCAGTGTTTGTCTAATTGGTAATTGTTAGATATCAAAGCACTCAAACAATCACACACATATAGAATTCGCAATGTAGTTGAGAGAGAAGAGAGAGCTTTATTGATATATTGATGTGAACCAAAGTTACATTAGAGAGAACCTTAATAAGCTTTATATTTCTCTTCCTAAAACTCTCCCCACAAACCTAGGCTTGTGGGCCAAGTTAGGAGTCTGTGGGGAGCACCCCAAGCCAGTTTGGGTCTCCACGAAACAAAACTAAGCCTAACACTCCCCCTTGGGGTGTTCCATAACAAGACGGTTTGCCTCATCAAAACCCCCTTGAGCAAAAAGCTATGCAAGGAAAGAATACAATCCTATGTCTAATAGGGGTTGTAGATGCATATAAGTTGCCTCATCAAAACCTCTAGTCAATAAAGCCCCTAAGGACAAAAGCTGTCAGGAAAAATATTACAACACGCATGTGTCCATGTCAATCTCCTTGTGATCTATAATTTTACATTTTCTTTTTTTTGGGTAGAGCATACTCAAGTCTTTAGTGCCGATCAAATACCTCAGAATGTGTTTAAACCTATTTTAGTACCTTTGGGTAGGTGCAAAACTATGGGGAGCCAAACAGTTCACTGCAAATAAGATATCAGTCGAGTACGCCCTACTAAGTATAGCAAAGCACCGATAACTTCTAGATATTGTATCTCGAACCCTAGGAGTTCCTCCCGCCCATCAGGAGGATGGAAGATGTCATTGACCACATCCAATAAACATAGACGATTTGGCACTGTGTACCGTATCCATATCGAAGCATTTGATAACTCTCTTGGTATACATTGTCTGGTGTACGAGTATGCCATTTCTAAGATGTTTGATTTGCAAACCGAGACAAACTTGATCTTCCCAAGGTCTTTCATTTCGAATTCCTTCCCAAGGTATTCGGCGGCTTTCGCAATCTTCCTCGGAGTTTTGATTATATTCAAGTCATCTACGTACACTGCATAATAGCGATCCCAGTATGTGTTTTCTTAATGAAAGCGCATGGGCGTATGACTATTTGCAAAGTCCTCGCCTTCAAATACTCAGTCAACCTATTGTGTCCCATGAACCCTGACTGTTAAAAACCATACATTGACTTATCTAATTTTATTACGTATGCACATCGTGCACAGGGCTTCAATGCTTCCGGAAGCTTAAACCCCTCGGGTTGCTTCATGTAGATTTCTATATTTAATTTCCCATATAGATATGCGGTAACTACATTCATAAGACGCATGTCTAGCTCGTCATCGACGACTGACAGGCTGATTAAGTAACCAAAAGTTATAGCGTCCATAACCGAAGAGTAGGTTTCATCGCAATCGATGTCAGGTCTGTGAGAGAACCCCTGAGTAACTAGTCTTGCATTATACCTAACTATTTCTCTGTGTTCATTTCATTTCCGTACAAGTAACCATTTATACCGGACAGGCTTGACGACATCGTGCCTACAAACAATTTATTTAAATACCTTGTGTTTTCCTAGTGCACTGAGCTTTGTATTGATCGCAGACTTCTACTCTGGCCATTATGTCGAACTTCTACATTCGTCTACAGTGAGTAGTTCTGGATCATCATCCTCGATGGCAAGCGCAACATCAAAGGTGAATACATTGTCGACAACTACTTCTGAACAATCCCACGTGGAACTATTACATACAAAGTTAATTGAGATCTCTTGATTACCATGTATATGTACCTCGCAGGGCTTGTCTCGTAATGTTTCACGTGGACGCGTAGCTACTACATCCCTGTCAATGGGAGGTTTTATCTTCGATGAACCGACTACACCATTAGTCTTTTCTTTTACCGTACACTGTTTCATAGCTTCTGGCCCAACATCTTTATTTATAGTGGGGCATCCTCTTGGGACACGCGGCTTAGATTCATTTGCGGGATGCACACCAGTTCCTTGAACATTGAGTCGTGCAGGTGCACCTTGGATACTTTAACAGCATCGTGAAATGCGTCTGGCAATTCATTTGTGATCTGTTGTACCTCTTCGTCGCCCTGTTTGGTTATGAGATCTAGATGAAACAATGATGGTATTTCCCAACTAATTTTGGGAACATTTTTAGCATTGATTGTCATATCTCTCCCCAATGCTGGGAATATCGTCTCATCAAAGTGACAATCTGCGAATCTCGTAGAAAATACGTCTCCTATTGGGGACCTATCTTCGTACATTGCGACGGTGCAACCGACACCTTTACAGAGCATCTACATGTCCGTAGATGGATGACACTTGGCTCAGTCCCAGCTACTAGTTGCTTTGGGCAATATTGATGATTCGCTGTCGGGCGAATCCTAATCAAGGCAGCGACATGCAAAATTGCATGGCCCTACGTAGTAGCCGAAAGCTGTGATTGTAATGATGGCCTAGCGGTTAGCTGCAATTGCTTGATTAGATTCTCCACTATCCCATTCTCGGTATGGACATGAGATACTGGATGCTCGAAATATATTCTATTAGTGGTAGAATAATCATCAAAAGTCTTAGAGGTAAACTCACCAACTCCGTCAAGTCGAATAGACTTGGTCGGCCATTTTGGGAAATGAGCCCGCAATTGAATAATCTTGGCAATCAACTGTAAAAACGTCATTTTCCTAGATGATAATAGGCAAACGTGTAACCATCTCACAGATGCGTCAATTAAGACCATAAAGTATTTAAACTGACACTATGTGGATAGACATGTCCACAATGTCTCCATAGATACGTTGGAAAAAGGCTAGAGACTCCAACTCCACCTTAGTCTTACTAAGTTGGACAATAAGCTTTCCCTTAGAGCAGGCGTTACACGAGCAATCTTGCAGTACTCGGATATTCTCTCCTACTAGTGAATGTCCAGAGGTACTATTGATAATCTTCCGCAAAACCTAGTTCAAGTCTCTACCAAAACCGAACTATTCCTAACAGTAATATGTTAGAGAACATTTTCCAAACAAAAAGCTGATACCTATAAGGAAGATATAACCTCCATAATCTCTGCCACATTTTGTAGGAATTTTTTGAGAATTGGAATTAAGAGAAGGATAGTATTTATAATATAGATATCTATAAGCAGATTTAACTGTGTAAAGACCATTCCTTTCTTTCATCCATCTAGGTTTATCATTCATAGGGGTTTGAGGAAGATGAATAGATGAAATATGAGAAGCTTCATCTGGAGGAAAAAGTTATGTGATAAAATGAGAATTTCAAGTATGGGATTCAAGATTTATTAGATCAGCCACCCATATAACTGAGGTTTGAGAAGGTTGATTAGTAGGGTAAAAAGATGGTGTTAGAACCCAATTATCTTGCCAGATATAAACATTATTTCCATCTCCAAACAGTCCATGCGATTTGACTTTTAATTTCTTCTTTAGCTTGAATAATATCTACGTTTAGAATCTGTAGATTTCTTTCTGCTATGAAGAAATTGAACATTGGGGAAGTGTTTTTCTTTGAATAATTGAGATAGGAATAAATCTAGTACATTACTAAACTTCCAAGTATATTTTCCCAGTAATGCCAAATTCGGTGAAAAGGTATCTTTAATATCCCATTTATCCTCCATCTTTAATAGGTTAATTACGTTTGGCCACTTAGTAAGGTGTGTTTTAGGAGATCCCTTTTTAGAATAACTCCCCCAAAAATCCTGATTGTTGAAAGTAAATCCTTAGTGAGAGACACAAGTACGGAAAAGAGAGATCTTATTAATTATTGGTATATTTAGAGCATCTCCAACAGTGTCTGACTGACTTGGAATTTAAGCTGCCACGTCAGTTTTGCGCACTCCAACAGTGCCTAATTGACTCCCTTTTGAGTCTCAAAATCCAAGACTCGGTCTTGGATTCCAAGACCGAGTCTTGGATTTTTAAGTAGCAATTGGGCGCCCAAGTATTGTGCGTATGTTCTGTTTTTAAACAGGCCCCTAAGAGTTAGGCGCCTAAGTTAAAAAAAAATTAATTAGGCGCCCAAATCTTAGGCGTCTGTTGCACTGAGTAAATTCGTTGAAGCTTCCAAAACCAAATCATTTCTTCTCTTCATCACTTTTCCAAAAACCATTTCCCTATCTTCACCACTTCAACAAAAATCAAATCCATTTACATCACAACTCTCCTTCACTCTATTGGGATTAAGGTTGATCACCTAAGGTAAGTTTTTGTTTAATTTTATCATATTCCTTTTAATTTTCTAGATGTTTATATTCTAGGGTTTTAAGTTTTTCATCTTGAATAATTCTTCATATATGCAAATTATTAGATAAGTTCTTCGAATCCAACGCAAGAGAATGATTCCAATACCGAGCGTAATTTGAATGAACCCAATAATTTTGGACAACAGCAAATCCCACCTAATTGGTATCAATTCACTCATTCTCCTCAACCTCAATCATCTCAATCACAACAATTTTAATCTTTTAACTCACCCAACAATTGGGTACAACCCTCTCAACCTTTCATAGCACCCAATAATTGGGGACAACCCTCTCAATTCGCCATTCTCACTCAATTCCAACATCCTTCTTCATTTGCCAATTTCTCACAACCTCAATCATCTCAATCATATGGTACTCAACCGGTTCACTTATCTAAATCCGAAGACGTGGGGGTTGTTGAAAGACAAAAAGGCAAAGGCAGACGTCGCTCGACCAAGACAACTACCAATGCAGTGGGGAGGGGGTCTCAGTTGTTGAAATAGACGGGTATTCAAAACAAAAATCTTGCAAAAGCTTGGGCTTATGTCTCGGAGGATAGAATCAAAAGCAACAACCAACAACTTGATGTTTTTTGGGAGTCGTTTTTGGATACATTTCATGAATTTTGTCAAGAGGATAGTGAACGGGTTGAACGTACAGTTTCATCTTTAAAAAATCATTGGTCGGATATGAATCGTGGTTGCAAGGTTTTATGGGACTTGTTTGAAAAGTGTGATGCAAGGTCCCATAAGCGGTATGCAACAAAAAAAAATTGGTAAGTAATTCAACATTTGTCATTACGAATTATAAACTATTTTAACCAAAATTATACATTTTATTATTATTTTAATCTATTTTATAGGACGATGCCGCGAAAATGATGTATGAAGCACGTGGCAAAGGCAAATGGTCGTATAAAGATGTTTATGAAGTTTTAAGTGCTCATCAATGTTGGAAAATATTGTAAGACCAACACCCGGACACGTTAGCTCACAATGTGCGAATGAAGCAAACATCAAATTCTAGCCCTGGAACGTCTACTTCGGCAATACCCGATACACCCGTTAGCTCTAATAACGACTCTCCAATACTTATCACGGATGAGGAGATGGAACGTCCCGGCGGTGTCAAAAGTGTTAAACAAAAGGAAAGAAGACAAAATCGGTTGATTGAACGCCAAAATGCACTTATTAGTCGTCTTGACCGAATGAATAAAAAGAAAGAAGAGTATATTGCTGAGAGAGATAAGAAGAAAGAAGAAAGATATGCCCGTATAATAGAGTTAAGAGAAAGGAAGACAAAGGCTGTGGTGAATTTAGAAGCTCAATTTTAAGCCCAAAACGATCAAAAGGTGATGGCGATGGACATGTCTACTTTGGACGACACTCAAATGATTTATTGGGAGGCACAACGTAATGCGGTTATGGCGATATTGTTTCAAGCTAATAATAATATCTAAGATGCTCTAGCTGAAGAATCTTATTTTGGAAGTTTAGTAGTATTTTAGTGATTCTTGTTTAAGAAGTTTGGTTGTACTTTATTTAAAAACCTTGTTTAAGTTTGGTTGTACTTTGTTTAAATTCTTGTTTAAGAAGTTTATCTGGATTTAAGAAGTTTGGTAATTTTAAATAATAGAATCTGTTTGAAAATTTTTAGTATTTTAATTATTTGCTATTTGAATTTATATTGAAATAAAAATTAAAAAATTTAAATAAATTTCAAATAATTGAAAATGCTAGTTGTTTCCCTGATGCTTCCACAAATGCTTAATGAGATCATTTCGAAGTGTCTTATACCTGTCCGAACTTGTCATCTTATCGTACTTCACAATGTATTCTTGTAAAGTGACTTCTTCCCGATTCAAGTCAATTGGCTGAGGGTCTATGACAAAATGTTCGGTCAATATGCTTACTCCGTACCTATTGCGTTCTTCCTCGACGATCATGTTATGCTTAATTATACATGTTTGTATTATTTTGCGCAGGGTTTTGGGTCACCAACATCTTGCCGGACCTTTCACAATTACAAATCGAGATTGAAGCACACCGAAAGCTCGTTCTACGTCTTTTCGATATGACTCTTGTTGCTTGGCAAAATATTTCTCTGCATTACCTCAGGGAAATCGTAAGGCTTGAACAAGCGTTGCCCATTTCGGATATATACCATCCGCCAAGTAGTAGCCCATGTCGTATGGTTTTCCATCGACTTCAAAGTTGCAAGGTGGAGAACGACCAAGACAAAGATCTCGAAAGAGATGTGATTGATCAAGAACATTTACGTCGTTGTTGGAGCTAGGCATTCCAAAAAAACAATGCCATATCCATAAATCAAAAGATGTCACCGCTTCCAAAATAATTGTTGGTGTTTTCTTATTCCCCATGTATTGACCCGCCCAAGCCGTGGGGCAATTTTTCCACTCCCAATGCATGCAATCCAAACTACCTAGCATGCCAGAAAATCCACGCTTCTCGGAAACATACAACAACCGTTGTATATCCTCCGGAGTTGGTGATCTCAAATACTCCGCACCGAATTGCCCGATCATTGCATTGCAAAATCTCTTAACGGACTCAATGGTCGTGCTCTCTGCAACCCGAGAATATTCATCACAACTGTCTGTCGACACTCCATATGCAAACATACGAAATACCGCCGTAAGTTTTTGATGAGGCGATAAACCCAAAACATTTGCACAATTTCGCTTCCGAGCGAAAAACTTGTCATAAGCAACCACCGCATCCAAAATACGATCGAAAAGTCCTCGGCTCATACGGAATCTTCGATGGAATTTCTCACTTCCGAATGTGTTTTGATCACGGAAGTAGTCGTGCATGAGAAACTTATTCTAAAGAACACGTGAGCGATTTATGGTTTTACGCCCGACAACCGAACCAACGCGAGTTCTTAAAGATTTCGCCTCTTCTAATTCTTCAATTTCATCTTCAAGAATCAACTCTATCGTAATCTCATCAATAACTTCGTCATCACTATAATCGGTTGAAGATCGATCTTCCTCTTCGGATGAAGAATCGATGAAAACATCAAGAGCCGCCTCGAAATTCATCACAACACTAAAATTGTAACTAAGAGAATATCATAATTGGTTTTGGGATAATATGAGGTGTGAGGATTGTCTTATAGATGTATTTCACAATTTATAGTCGTCACGAACAAAATATAGCCATTACTAACAAATATAGCCGTTGGGAGAAGAAAAAATTTTACTCAGCGCAACAGGCACCGAAGACTTAGGCGCCTAATTAAAAAAATAATAATCAGGCGCCTATGTCTTAGGCGCCTGCTACGCTAAGTAAAAATTTTTTTTCCTTGAATCTTGTAAATTACAATGAAATAAAGAGGGATAGACGACAACATCCATTAACACAATATTACAATTTGTAAAGTGTAAATTGCATAAGAATAAACAAAATATTCCATTAAAATCAAAAGATTCATTTACAACACACTATCCAACACTAAACAAATGATCCCCGTCAACACCCATACAATACTAAATAAAAGATCCTCAGGTACGTCTTGATCGTCGGGGAAGAGCGGCCCCACCTTCAGATGTCCTTCCCCGCGAACCCCTCCCATGTGAAGTCCTCGCTTGAAAAGTTCCCGCTTCACCTTCGTCATCTTCCCATTCGACTTCAATCCCCTGAAACATAAAAAATGGGAATATTAATTACGGACAAAACGGAAAATATTAATTAAACGAAAAATATACCAAAAGATTATTTTAAGCAACTTACTTGTCCATCTAAATATTCATTCAATTGGGAAAGACGACCCTCTGCACGTCTCAAGTTCGCCGTCAAATGTGTAATACGACTCTCGTCATGAAGGTGTTGAGCTTGCAAATCTAATGTCATATCAAGTGTAAGGTTCCGCATACCCTCAGTCATAGCAAAATCATATCCTGTTGGCATGTCTATAATAGAGGTCATAGCACTAGAGGGAATGGTATGCCACGTGGTCCCATGTGGCGACCCTAACTCTATAGTCTATCCAGGGTAATCACCAAATTGTGGGGGAGGGATTTGTGTCTCCTGAGTAAAAAAATCTGCAGTGGGAAACTCAACATGTGGAAAGGTAACTCCGCCTGTCAAAGCACCAGGGCCTGGGATGTCAATGTTTTCACACCTCGCAATATCTGACATGAGTGCACCATGTGAAACATGCCTCCAATAGGCATCATAGTCGACATGGTGACCGACTATATAATGTTGTGCTTCGATCCAGCCCGCTTCTCGGAGGGAAGTAACCAAATTGTCAGTCGGGAAGCAATAGAGTTTCTCTGGAGAGTCGTACGGTACTGCACGATGCTCTAGTTAAGCCCAACAACGGTCCCCAAGATACCACTCGTATCTACCAAATGGGCACTGCAGGAGTACTCTTTTACGACTGATATTACCGACGATGACTACCTCCTTCTTTAGTGCATCTTTCATATTTCTAAAAGGGTCTCATTGGATGTTATTGATTGTACGCAAATCCAGTTGTTGCCTCATCAGTGCTAGATGATGCTTCACCTTATTTCCCGTAAATTTTTGTCTTGTAGTTTGCCAGGCTAACATCCTTGGGTAAAAATCATCCAACTTATTATCTATCAAGATATGACGGCCGATCTGACAATACTCGCAGCAATGATACTGCATAAGATACAAACAAATATTAATTATCCAAATAATCTTGAATTCCAAAAAAATAAATAACTAGAACTATTAAATAAAAATATTCTACCTCAATCAATTGGAAAAGGCCGCCGATGTATTTCACCTCATTTTTCGATGTTTGGTCAAGGCAGTAGTATAGATGCCCTAATATAGCGGAGCCGAAGTCTATCGTATAAGTCTTGTTTTCTAAGATGGCAAGTGGACCTATCAACTCTAGTCGAGCCCAGCTCTTCGAGTTCCCAAAAAAGACACCTCCAAAGTACAATAGCATAAATGCTCTAAAGATTACTTTGGTATTACCCTTATCGTTGAAGTCTACTCTTGTATGGTCAAGGTAAGTCTCGAGGTGAGCAAAACTAACACATCCTTCTTCATAATCTTTAAACTCCATTGCGGAAAAAATTGTTAAGGCCTTACCGTATTTCGTGTAAAAGTCTTCAAATATTATCGGCTCTCCTATCCTGATACCTATCCCGGTAAGCACAGTAAAATCTCTAGGAGTGATCCCTAACTCTCCACAAGGTAGGTGAAATGTGTGAGTGTTTGGCCACCAACGCTCAACCATCGCCAAAACTACTTGGTTGTCTTCATTCCCAATTTTACAATCTAATACACTTATCAAATTGGTAGTCTTTAATTTCTGCTTCAAGTGAGGTACATTTATAAGTCTGAAGTAGATTTCACGGAGCTTGGCTAAAATGGATTGACATTTAAATCCAACTCGAGCCTGTAAAAGCATTAATAAACACAAATAAGAATATCTAAATTAAATTCTACCGGAAGTAAATAATTTGAAATAAGTATAAAACCAATAATTTACTAATTTGCGTTATTCCAACTTACCGATGTAGTGGCACCGATGTGGACAAATAACTTTTCCCATCTGGCTGTGTGAGTTGCCGAAAATTACGCGGTCCATAATATTCTGGAAGAGGTGGAGGAGGTTCAATGGAAACATTCAAAACTTCTTCAAACCCGACTTTCCGTTTTTTGCCAGATAAAAAGTGGAATTGGGAACTTTACATTCGTCATATTCTTCCTCCTCATCGCTTGATTCGGTATATTCTTCCTCTTCTGACAACATTGTCAAATCCTGCATTAATAAACACATATTAATTTATATAAATTCCATCACAGTACTCAGGCAATATGAAGTATTAAATCAATCAGAGGGTGTCAAATTCTTATCAACATAATGTCAAATTCTATTAAAGCACCAAGGCGCGTTTGTCGTTTTTAACTTCATTTTCCACACAATACCCTATTTTCAACACATTGGAGTGAAACTTTGGGATGCAAGAGGAGTGAAAATTGATTATTTCAACACTATGACAACCAAATTCAATCAATACTCCACCAAGAAATCACAATTTTGGGGAAAAATTACAATACCCTAAAATACACCAAGAATCACAAAATCAAATAATACCTTAAATTAACAAGTAACAAAGTGTTGGATTTGATATAATCTTACGCGCATTACACCAAGGAAGTTCAAATTTAATGTGTGTAGAGAGAGAGAGAAAGATATACCTAAAGAGAGGAGATGCTCTAGTTGGGCAAAAATTAGACAAAGAGAAACAACAGTTCGTAGCTTTTGACTCAGTGGAACAAGCGCCTAAGACTTAGGCGCCTAATTTTTTTTATACTTTTAAACAGACGCCTAAGTGTTATGTGCCTATTTAAAATAGAAACATGCGCCCAAGTGTTATACGCCTATTTAAATTAGTTTAAAATCCATGTCAGACACTCTTGGAGAAAATTGCGTCTGACTGACTTGGATTTCCCTTTTTTGCATCCAAGTCAGTCAGGCACTGTTGGAGATGCTCTTACAATGAAGGCTCAACAGCCTGTATATAACTCTCTGGAAACCCTAATGGATAGCTTACTTCTAGGAGTGTAAGCTATCTGTGGTCATCACTAGGAGTGTAACGGAGTCTTGGGTGGGTGCCCAAACCCACATAGGTCCCTAGATGGACCTAAACATATCAATCCCCTAGGGACCCGATAGCTCATAACACTGATCAAATTATCCATTGAATTAGTAAGATATTTAGGTAAAAGAGAGCTGGTCATTTGGTATACGAATAGTAGATGCTACACCCTTACAGAGTGCTGTCCTCCCAGCTTGACTTAAACACTAAAGTTTCCAACTATGAAGTTTAACCCTTTTAAAAGTATGAATATAATCTAATCTCTTATATCTTGTAAGTTGTCTAATAAAATATTCTTCTAGATCTTTCTGCACTTTGGTTAAAACAGCCTAATTTTCCCGCCAAACGCCTGGGCTTATTGCGCAAAAATGTGTGGCGGCTATTCTCAAAGTGCCTTACTCAAAAGGACCTGACCATTGGCCTTCAATTCACCGGGATGCATATAGAAGAATTCGAAAAGAGTCTGGCTGGTTACAGTTACCTCTTCCCAATTGATATGACAGTAACTGTGCTAACACCTCCATCTACAGAAGGCTTACTGGCATTTATGCGTCTCACACGACCCTCAGGTGAAGTTCCATATCATATCGATTTTCAAGACTATGCCAGCAAGAATAAACTTCTATTTAAAGAGAATACAAGGGTCTACTGTTGGTATTATTGGGTTGAAAAGCAACTTCACTTCTACCTCATTTACGTGGGTAGCCCTATCGGTAAGCTAGTTTACTAGCTTTTTCGAACATATAATTTCTTGCTTACATTCTTAGTATTTCCTTGTATTTCAGTAGCTCGTTCACCTAATGGATGGGGCTTCGGCCACTTCCCTGTCAATACCGGCAATCTCTTCCGGATCGGTATCTTCAACCAGACCCCTGATTTTACTCAAATTAGTATAAGATACTTATTGCTTTCGTATTTGTCGTATATTCTTAATAGGTTGAACGCCATGACAAAGAGAATGGAAAGGATTATTTAGAGGACGAGTAAAGTGAATTGTTCTCTATTTTGTTCTAATGGTTAATTATGGTCAATTACGAGCAGGTTTTTATGGATTGGATGGTTTCTTTTTGAAAATTTGAACTTTAAGATGCACCAATTTACTATGGGCTCTGGTTACATATTTATACTCTTGTGAGAGGGATATACACTGGCAAACAAACTCATGCTAAACAGGGGAATGCCATTGTCTGAAAGTTATAACATAAATTTTGTTTATCTTACCATATTTGATTATGCTATGTTCTTAATGTCGCAATATGTTTCTTATTGTGTTTTGCAGTCTACTTCGTTAGTTGTCTCTTACAAATCCTTACATAGCCTCATCATTCCTGCTTTCTTTTCTTCTTAATCAATGATTTGGTTTTGTTCAAGGTAAATGCAAGACATCATTGTTAAATACTCTGCAGTGTCAACATGTATTGTATGCCCTACTTATTGCATATATCATAGCTGAATATCCTCTTAAGGTTGTGCAGCTTGTAACATTTGGGTGTGGTTACTACTTTTGGAAGTATGTCCATCTGATGTAACTTTTTTGAATCGGGCAATGATTAAGCTCAAGCATTACGGTCTTAATATCAGCCGGCATGTCCCTTTTCCATGTTCAATAGTGTGGCAACCGGTAAATACAGCCCATAAGAGCATCAGCCAGCGTGCTGCCTGGCTAAGTTACGCATGCTTAAAATCATAAAAGGAAAAAAAAATATGACATGTAACTAAAGGTAAAAAAATTATTTTTTAGGGGATGGGGATGCATGTCAGAGTTTTTTTATTTTTTTTGCACAAAACTCTTTATTTTATTTTTTTATTATTAAATTAAGTTTTTGGATTATTTTGTGTAGCATACGAAAACAATAAAATATTTAAACAAACAGTAATGTGTGGGCCAACTGATAACTCTGACCACAACAGCGCCACAGATAGTCATTGATTTTATAAATCGGAGCACTATTTAAGCGATGACGATCCTGCAAAAAGGGTTTTTGCTTAATTTAGATCGCTATCTTAGCTATAGTTAGCCTCCTGCCCATGCTCTAACACTAGATACTAGAGATTTTGGAGCACTAGACTTTTCCGTCTAAAATGCAAGGCTGTTATTTACAGAATGGAGGAGAGATCCTGTACCACAAGCTGATGCATCAAAATACACAGATCAAAATTTTTAAGCAATCCACACCCTCAAGCGTAACATAAAAAAGTGGGTCTTCTATTTGAAGTGTGCATTCTATCTTCCACATAGATAAAAAAATTAGCATTCCAACCCTCGCCCGTAACATAAAAAAGCGGCTAAATCTCTTGAGGTAAAAGGTAAAGAGGTACATGAGATTTGTTCTTGGAGTTTATTTTTTCCCGTTCACTTGTTTCATCAACATCATGAGCTAAAATTTCACTAACTTGTTCATCACTGGCCCTCTTTCTCATAATAGCAAAATAATTAATCATCAGTTGCACATCTTAGTGCTCTGAGTGCAACTTTCAGAGTTTTCTCCCCGTTTTGCATTACTTCTTCAGTACTAGTAAAGTGGGTAAAATCCACAGTTACTTCGTGGCATAATCTGTGAATAGTTTCTACCGATGCCAATACTGATGCACGGTAAAGGTTCTGGCCAGAGTAAACATTTATGCATCAGGTCTTGTCACGTCCTACAATTAATCAATTGCAACATCCTATCCGGAGGCAAAGGGTTTGTTCTTAAAGGTCTTGATATGACCTGCGTTTCATATACAATCACAATAGCTACCTTGTGCTCTAAGTGGAGATGCTCACCTCCGTGTGGGATTCGAGGTTGGTATGAGCCCGTCAGCCTTTTGTCGACTTGCTCGATTTGTGTGATTTGTTGGCTATTGCACAAGTTCTAGAGAATCTAGTCGGGAATTGGCAGTTCGTGGGCCATTGGCCCGGATACCTCTAGTTATGAAAAAGAGAGAATTGAACCTAAGTCCCATAAAAGTGGAAAATATTTGAGGTCGGTCCCAATTTCAAAATTTTATTACGATTGGTCCCCTTTCTATTTCACGCCGTTCAAAACAAAAGGTTAGTAAACTCACGTAGCTCTCACGTTCTCTTATTTAGTCTAAAGTACCCATCTCCTTCTTTTTCTTTAGCTATGAAAATCCTTTTTTAGCTAAATATGTAAAATTAATAATAATTTTATTATTAAACCTTCTCTAAAACCCTATCTCCGCAATGGGAGAGGATTCGCATACACTCCATTTTGGCTACTCCTGCTACACTCAAAAGTAGCCATACACTTTTCTCTCACATGAGAGAAAAAATCATATGACGTGGGAAGAAATTCAAATTATGACTTCTCTCCTCTGTTGTACTCTGCTCTGCCCTCTCAAATCAGTCTCTCTCCCTCAACTCTCTCTCTCTCTCTCTTAATCAACCACAACAAAAAGTGAGTGACCACCGGCTAAAAGCTCCGTTAGTGGTGAATCCATCTCAAATCGTCTGCCTTCTCAAATCAATCGCTCCTGAAACATTCATTTTGGAGTTTGTTTCATTTAGTGTCTATTATGGGTGTCGGTACTATCTCGTGGTTATCCGTCGTCAGTGAGTGTACATGGAGCGACTACAGCTGGACTGACACTGAACAGATAAGTGAGTTTTTATCTCTTCATTCTAGAATATCAAGCCTTGAGTATTCTGAGGAGTATGAAAAATACGAAAAATGTTTGTTTAATAATAAAACAGAGTTTATTTGAAAACAGGAAAAATATTCGAATATTTTATATCTTGCTCGAATATTTTTCGGCAGAATAAAAATATTCGAATATTTTCTAATCTTGCTCGAATATTTTTTTCTGCTTAAATTTTTTCAATTTTTGATTATTTTTCTAGTTGTCGATTTTTGTCGACAGTAGAAAATATTCGAATATAATATAAAATATTCGAGTAAGAATCGCGAAACTCAGTTTTGTTAATAAAAGAAAAATTTTCCTTTTTCTAACTTAACTTCTCTAAAAACCGAAAAACCTAGGGCTTGTATTCTAGAGAGAGAGGAGATTTTTTTTGAGAGATTCAAGAGAAAACAACAACTCAACCTTGAATCAATCAATGATTTAGAAACCCTAACTTTTATTTGAAGAACTTGTGGGATTCAAGATTTGGAGCTTCGATGAGAGATTGGAGCAATGCGTTGCGAGGACGTGGGAAGTTACGAGAACGAAGAATTGATTGCAGGGAGTTTGATTATAAGAGAGGTAACCACGGGATGTGCTTATCGAGTCTGTAAGTAATTGAATACTTGTAATTCTTTTTTCAATATTGGATTGTTTTAGCTGTCGGGCGATTCGACAGCGACCTGTAGGTTTTTCTCCTGAGAAAGGTTTCCTACAGGGTTAAAAATCTTTGCATGTGTTCTTTAATTTCCAATTGCCTGTGAACACTAGATAATTGTATCGATTCAATTTAAGTTAAGGTTATAACATTAATTCTAAGGAATTCGGACCTAATCGATTTAGACCTAAAACAATTGAAATTGATTAGTCTCAAGCGACTGGGAATTTCAGCTCCCACTCTTTCTTTTTTTCTCTTTCCTCAAAACCCTTTCTTGAATCCACGTTTTACAATAGATCGAAGTTGAGTTCGAACGTTCAAATTAGAGGTTGATTGTTGGGGAATTGGGCTTTGTTGGTTATTAGGATCTCATTTTTGCAGTGATTTTCATAATAATTGGTGACCTTGAAGAACGCCTTCAAGAACAAATACGAACAGGTTAGTATGGTGTAACTTTTGTTCGTAATTAATGTCAAATTATTATGTTAATCGACAATTTTGTTAGGGGGTATTTAATAAAAAATGCATCCACCACCAACCCATTTGTCGATGCCCATCAATATCGACAATATGATGGTAGACAGTAATGTCGATCACCATGTTTTCGATAATATAACTGTGTATTTTTATCTCGATGACTGCAAATGATGACACATTATTGTCGATTGCTTTAAAAATATACTCGGTACTCGACAATAAATTGTTGATTTATGCATTGATCGACAATTTATGAAGTGCCAAAATTGTCGATCACCATGTTTTCGATAATATAATTGTCGATTAATTGATTGAGTTGGTAATGAAGTCTAATTATGACATGTGTATATTTCAGGGAATGAGAAGCAGGGAATGAAGAGCATCAGGAAGACCACATAGAAGAAGAGTTCTGTAATGAAATATCATAATGCATCCTCAATGTAATATTATCTAATTAATTGTTATGGCTTATTAATGAAGGACATGTTGCCATCTATTTGAATGATCTAATGTAATAGTATTTATGTACAAAATAATGCCTTTTGTGATTAAATATTGTTGGTTGTGTTCTATTCTTTCTTGCCAATCTTATTGTTTCTTCTAAATCAGTTTTTTGGTATTTGCCTTATAAATTGCAATTAAGCTATACTTGCCGAACATATTAAATTCTCGAAATGCCCACTAGTCGACAATTACTTTAGTGTATACCACCGATTATTTCGATGTGTAGCCTCACCTATTTATTTTCGAGTATACATCTACTCGACAATTTAATAGGTAATATTTGTTCTGGATGTGCATTAGAAAATTTTGAGTAGTACTCTAATTGGCAATTGTTTGGCTACAATATTTGAATTGTAAAGTGACTATTAATCTAGAAATTGTTGACTACCATTGAATCGACAATTCGTATATCAATTGATTTATATTTCAAGCATATGAAGATTATCGATGCCTAATCTGAGTCGACAATTACACATACTATATCAATCCATATCCACGACATAGTAGCCATCAAATAAAGAATTAAATGCAATTTTTTTTACAAAGGTAGCACAGTTGAAAAACATAAGGGGTCCATTAATAGGACAGCTATAACAATTAATTATATAATATTACATTGAGGATGTGCATTATGATATTTCATTACAGAACTCTTCTTCCATGTGGTCTTCCTCCTGTTCTTCATTCCCTGCTCCTCATTCCCTGAAATATACATATGTCATAATTAGATTTCATTACCAACTCAATCAATTAATCGACAATTATATTATCGAAAACATGGTGATCGACAATTTTGGCACTTCATAAATTGTCGATCAATGCATAAATCAACAATTTATTGTCAAGTACCGAGTATATTTTTAAAGCAATCGACAATAATGTGTCGTCATTTGCAGTCATCGAGATAAAAATACACAGTTATATTATCGAAAACATGGTGATCAACATTACTGCCTGCCATCATATTGTCGATACTAATGGGCATCGACAAATGAGTTATTGGTGGATACATTTCATACTAAAAAAGTACTAACAAAATTGTCGATTAACACAATATTTCGACATTAATTACCAACAAAAGTTACACCCTACTAACATGTTTGTATTTGTTTTTGAAGGCGTTCTTCAAGGTCACCTATCGTTCTGAAAATCACTGCAAAATTGAGATCCTACCAGCCAACAAAGTGTAATTCCCCAACAATCAAACTCCAATTTGGAAGTTCAAACTCAACTTTGATTTATTGTCAAACGCATATCCGAGAAAGGGTTTTGAAGAAAGAGAAAAAAAAAAAAGAATGGGAGAGATTGATTGGAGAGGGCAGACAATTTAAGATGAATTCACCACTAACGGAGCTTTAGCCGATGATCACTCACCTTTAATTGTGGTTGAGTGAGAGAGAGAGAGTTAGAGTTAAGGGAGAGAGACTAATTTGAGAAGGCAGAGTTCAACAGGGGAGAGATGTCGCAATTTGAATTTCTTCCCACGTCATATAATTTTTTCTCTCATGTGAGAGACAGGTGCATGGCTACTTTTGAGTGTAACAGGAGTGTAGCTAAAAGGGAGTGTAGGCGAATCCTTGCCCATGGTGCAAATTCTCCAAAAATGATGAAGACAATCTAAACATATAATTTGCTTTTGTGGATTTTGTGAAAGAAGCTCGTCATTAGTAAGTTTGAATCAATCCCTTTGCTTTCCTTTTTCATACTCTTAAAGTTTTTATATTAGGGTTTTTTCATCTCTATTTCTATTTGTCTATTGGTTTTGATTAATTGTTGCTTAAACAACTAATAATATCATACCAAAAACAATCTCGGGTTTTCGTGAATGTGAAGATAGTTTTTATCATTGACTAATTTATCTTCTTCACAAGTTATAAGACTTTCAGGTTGTTGAATATTGGAGGAAAATAAGCTAAACTATAGTTTTATATTCTGCAGTTTTCATGGATATACCTATATAGAACTGAACAACCATTTTTGAGGAAAATTTTAACCACCTGGATGTTATGGTTACCAGGTACACGATTATGAGGAAGGCATTGTTTATAAAACTTCTAATATCACCAAAGAGATTTTAACTCTACTCGGTCTTCAACGACTTTGTTATAAACATTTACCGATACCCGAAGGAGGTAGTTCTATTTGTTAGGAATACGGCTCAAAATTGGGAAAGTCGTTCGAACGAGTGGGGAAGCCGTTCGAACGATAGAGTTTCCGTTAAAGTCGTTTGAACGAATTCGGAGGTCATTCGAACGAAAATAGCTATGGGGCCAAAATTCCAGAGGACTATTAAATGGTCGTTCGAACGACCTAATGACCCGTTCAAACGAAATTGGCTTTGTTTGGTTGTTTTTAAGTTCATTTTAAAAGGAATTTGATCCAAAGTGATGGATTATCTCGTGATACGTATTTCAGAGATGACCTAATGGAAAGCCTATAAAAAGAGAGTATATGTTAAAGGCCTCTGTACATGAGAAAAGAGTTAGAGAGAGAAAAGGGAAAAATCTATGGTTTAGCTCTGGAAAAGTTTCTTGGGTTTTCTTTCTAGGGTTTCTTACTGGGATTATATGTAAGGGTAGAAGTGAGGTTTGAGTGATCTTTGTAACTTCTTGTAACCCTTAGTGTGATAATATATTTATCGTGCTTGTCGTGGGTGGTTTTGATCATGTTTAGGGTTTCTACCTAATTAAACCTTGTGTGTGTGATTTATTGCCTTTGTTTGAATTTTCTTTGGTTAGAGTTAGTTCTGCGAGTTCTTGTTAATCGTATTATGCTTCCACGTTGTAATTTTCCCCCACGGTTTCCCAATAATTAGTATCAGAGCGAGATTTGGGGCAAGTAGAGTAGCAAGATGGGAAGATCTAAGTATTCTAACGTGATTAAGTTTGATGTGGAGAAGTTCGATGGGAAGATCAATTTTGGATTGTGGAAAATACAAGTCCAAGATATCTTGACTCAAGGCGGGTTACGCAAGACACTGAAAGGGAAGCCTATACCTAAAACTCCGGTTGAGGGTATAGCGGTCCAGAAAGTGGACGACGATAAAGAAAAGGACTGGGAAGATTTGGATTCAAGGGCTGCGAGCGGGATACGCCTTTGTCTCGCTAAGAACATTTTGGCAAACGTGGCTGGAGAGAAGACCGCAAAGGGTCTTTGGGAAAAGCTTAAAAGTTTATACCAAACGAAGAGTCTTTCGAATCGCTTATACCTCAAGGAGCAACTTTATACGCTTAAGATGAATGAGGGTACGAGAATTGGTGATCACCTAGGTTCTTTGAACGGGATCATTTCAGAATTGGAATTGATCGAAGTTAAAGTTGAAGATGATGATAAGGCGCTTTAACTCATATGGTATCTTCCTTCTTCCTTCAAGCATCTTCAACCTACGTTGATGTATGGGAAGGAAACCTTGATTTTTGAGGAGGTTACAAGTATGCTTCTTTCCGAGGAGAGAAGACTTAAGGGTAGCGAATCCTTGGGGGAAAACTCTGCAATGGTGGTTAGTGGGAAGAGAAGCTTTAATAGGTTCAGAAAAGGAACATGTTGGAGCTGTGGTCAATCGGGTCATTATAGATCGGATTGCAAAGCGGGGAAAGGTAATGAAGCAAGTTCGGCAAGAGGCTCTGAAAGTGATTCTAACAAACTGGCAACGGTTACTAGTAATGATGGTGGCGAGGCGCTCCTCGTGGTGGCCACTGATCGTTCTCGCCACGATAGAAGATGGGTATTTGATAGTGGGGTTACAATGCATGTATGCGCACACAAGGCGTGGTTCGGCAATTATGCAAGATGTGAGGGTAGCAAGTTTGTGTTGACAAGCGATGGTTCTCGAAGGCCAATTTTGGGAGTGGGTGATATTTGCATGAGGATGTTCGATGGACGCATCGTAGTTCTTCATGATTTTCAACATGTGCCGAGTATGACTCATAATCTAATTTTACTTTCCAAGTTAGATAATGAGGGTTGCAATTACTCCGGGCGAGGTGGAGTAATTAAAGTTTATCAAAAATCTTTTTTGATCATGAAGGGAGTTCTAAGCGGGAACTTGTATGCATTGATTGGTAAATTAATGGGTAGAGATGTGAAGGTTATGTGTACCAAGGAAGCTATGGAGATTTCTCGAAAAGGGGAATTTAGTTTAAGGTGGAGCAATGACAAGGTCTACAAAGATGATCAGAAAGTGGGTTTCGATTGGTGGGTCTTGGAAAAGCCTAAACTAGGGTAAATTTCTTAATTGAAAAGTGACAAGGATATACGATAAATGCAGTAGAAGAAATGGTTTTATCGCCGAGGTGGAGATTGTCAGGAATACATCTCAAAAACTGGGAAATTCGTTCGAACGACAGAGTTTCTACTGAAGTCATTTGAACAAAAATAGCACTTGGGCCAAAATTCCAGAGGATTGTTAAATGGTCGTTCAAACGACCTAATGACCCGTTCAAACGAAATTAGCTATGTTTGGTTGTTTCTAAGTTTGTTTTAAAAGGGATTTGATCCAAAGCGATGGAATATTTCTTGATACGTATTTCAGAGATGACCTAATGGAAAGCCTATAAATAGAGAGTGTATGTTAAAAGCTTTTGTACAGGAGAAAAGAGTTAGAGAGATAAATGGATAAAATCTAGGGTTTAGCTCTGGAGAGGTTTCTTGGGTTTTCTTTCTAGAGTTTCTTGCTGGGATTATATGTAAGAGTAGAGGTGAGGTTTGAGTGATCTCTGTAGCTTCTTGTAACCCTTAGTGTGATAATATATACGTCGTGCTTGTCGTGGGTGGTTTTGATTATGTTTAGGGTTTTCACCTAATTAGACCTTGTGTGTGTGATTCATTGCCTTTGTTTGAATTTTCTTTGGTTAGAGTTTGTTCTTCGAGTTCTTGTTAATCATATTGTGCTTCCACATTGCGATTTGCCCCCTCGGTTTCTCAACACTATTGGCATGCATTGGTCAAGTAGGAGAGAGATTAAGTTAGTAGTTAGTGAATCTTTAATAAAATAGATGGCAGCAAAACATCCATATTTGGTATTAGTTTTATTTTGTGTCTAGAATATGTGTCAGCATTATCTCGTGGTTATTTATCATCAGAGAGGGGACGCGGAACGACTACAACTACACTGGTACTGAACAGGTATGTTGGTTTTGTACCTCTTTGTTCAAATACTCTAGCCTATTAGTATTTTATAAAATAAGCAAAAAAAAATTCTTAATGAAAATAGGTTTTTGTTTGAATAGACCTGGAAGAACCATCTCTGTTTGAATAAACTTTTGTTCTATTCAAATAGATTTGGTAATGTTCGAACAAAATAGTCAGAACCCACTCTGTTCGAATAGACTCTTGTTTTGTTCGAACAGAGCACGGGATTTTTAGTTTTCTATTTTAAACTTTACTCTTTTCAAAACAAATTTTAGGGCTTGAGATATTTTAAGAGAATAGAAAATTCAATGAGAGATTCAACAAGAATTAATCCTCAAATTGAATTGATCAAGAATTACATAAACCTAATTCCAATTTAAGATTGTGAGAGTTTGAGGGATTGAAGCTTTGGTGTAGGATCCGAAGCGAGGCATTGTGAGAAGAAAGACAGTTGAAAAAACGAGGAATTGATTGCAAAAAGTTCAATTAGAAGAGAGGTAACCACGGGATGTGCCTATCGAGTCTGTAAATGATTAAATTCTTGTAATTTTGTTTCAATAGTAGATTTTTAGTTGTTAGGCGAATCGTCAGCGACCTGTAGGTTTTTCTCCTGAGAAAAGTTTTCCACAGGGTTAAAATTGTTTGTCATTGTGTTTTTGATTGTTTATTGTTTATCATATCAACTAAAGCTAGATTAGAATTAAACAATTAGTTTCAAGGTTTATCGAACCTACTTTATTTGATCTAAATTACTCGAAATCAGTTAATCTCAACTAATTAGAATTTTCAATTGGTATTAGAACGATCGCACTCGAAGGCTTAACAACCTGAGTGTGGATCCTAACGCAAAGATTTGGAGGTCCCATAAATCGTTTGCCCCTCTTCGTTGAAAAAGACTATCCTTATTGGAAAGTTTGAATGGTTGTATTCTTATAATCACTCGGAGAAGATCTCTGGATTGCGATCAAGGATAGACAGACCCATCTTACCATGTTGAAAGAAATGGGTGATGAAGTTGAAGAGGTTCATAAGCCTAAAAATCAATGGTCTAAGGATAAAAAAGAAGTTGCTGGTTATAATAATAAGGGTCGCAATGCTATTTTTATGACTATTAACCCAAGTGAGTTTCGACACATATCAGACTGTACCACTTCAAAAGAAGCTTGGGACATAGTTCAAACTCACGAAAGTGATAATACAGTCAAGGAAAGTAAATTGTACATGCTTACCTCACAATTCGAGAATATTCAAATGGACGATAATAAACCCTTTTATGAGTTCTATGCGAGACTAGGTGACATTGTCAACACTAGTACCACATAAGGTACAGCTTGCTCGGATGTTCAAATCGTTCACAAAGTCTTGAGGTCTCTTCCCGAGAGCTTTAAATCCAGGCGTGATGCTATAGAGGAAGCTCAAGATCTTAAAAAAATGAAACCAGACACACATGCTGGAAAATTGATAATATTTAAATTCGAGATGCATATGGAAAACTCTCAAAAGAATAAGAGTGTTGCTTTTAAGTCTTTCTCTACCTCTTCGTATTCAAAAGGTACCAAAGAAGCTGACAACTCATATGATTCAGATGATGATGATGGGTCCGATATGGATTCACATATTATTTCTATAAGCAGCTAGCTTAAAAACCTTGTGAAAAAACGTTAACTTTAAAAACAAGGGTAGTTAGTGAATTATAAGTCGCGAACTTATGATCAAGTTAAATCGAATAACTGGCAGACCAACCGTGACATTGACCTAAGTCAAGTTGATTATAAGTGTCATAAGTTTAGTCACTATGCACATAGTTGCCCCAATAAAAAAATTGGTAGTAATAATAAGGCCATGAATATTATTGTTACTTGTGATGATAATAATGATGAATTTGATGCTAATATTGATCATTCCCAAGAAAATGAAAATTGCAACTACAGTGTGTATCCTGCTTGAATAAACTCTAGTAATAATTAATCTGACCAATTTGAGCAAGAAAACAATATTGAGAGTCAGAGTGATCTTGAAAATAATGAGTTTGAGGACCTTAATCTTGAAGATTTGTATGCTTGGACATTTGTGAAGTGTGTTAAACTTGGTAAAAACGAACAAAGTATTGAAAGATCAAATTAACACACTCATGCTTGAACTTAAGGAAAATGCCGAGAATACAAATCATGAGATAAAAAGGCTTGAAGGTGAGAAACAAGCTCTTCATGAGACGATTATGATTTTATAAAATGAAATTCATGATGTTATGGAGAAAATGAAATCAACTTTGGATGAACTTGATAAGGACAAGCTTAATTTAGTTTACTCTCAGCAGAAACTTAAATTTTGTTATCATGGAGCAAAAATTATTGATAAGATGCTATGTATGGGGAAAATCGATAGTGGCAAAAGAAGTCTTGGATATGAGGAACATGACTCTAATGCCAAGACTCCTCAAGTCACAAAATATGTCAAAGCAATAATTGCTCCACTTTTGTCCAAGCACAATGAAATATCCACCCCTCACAATCAAGCCAAGAGGCTTTCCTTTACTAGAATTTTTTATTTTCAAGTGTGTGGTCGAAAGGGTCATGTTGTTTCTTATTGTAGATTTGTTGAGTCATATCGATCATATGTGAGACCATCCTAGGGCTGTAACTTTTTTTTAAACTTCTAATTTTTTTTTCGAAATTCAATCCAATTTTTCTAATTTTGGAACCTTATTTTACGTTTCCGATTTCGAAAAATCCGATTTCTAATTTTTTTTCCAAAAAATATCGGGTCAGAATCGGATAGCCTTTTGCCATTCTGATTTTCTGAAATTTTGTATCCAATTTTTCTGAATAAGATCTGATCCGATTATTTTGAATAATATCAGATCCGATTTAATCCGAACTTCCCTACTTTCAACTTGAGGGAGTTGGGATTAAAACCTCAAACAAAATATACTTCATCTAGGTCTACCTCCATTCATCTAGGTCTGCCTCTATTTCTTCTCCCTCTCTCCGAGGGCTCTCTTTTCTCTACCAGTAGAACCTCACTCCCATTTTCCCTTAAAGGTAAGAATCTCTTTTTTCTCTTTCTCTCTCTCTAGAACTCTTGAAGCCATGGTGGAGGTGAAACATGATCAAGTGGTGTTCAGTTGGTTTTATGAGGTTAAACTTTTATGTTTAAGTAATAGTGGGTGGTTATTTTTTATCTCTCTTCACCTATCTTTAAAAAGGCTATCATAGATATTTGGTGATATTTTTGTCTTAAAGCAACTTACCTAAGCTTGTGAAATGATGTTTTATTTTGTAAACTTTATAAATTTGGACAATATTTATTTCTAAATTGTTATCATTTGTTGTGTACCAAAGTTTTCATGATGGTATCATTTATTATTACTTGTCTAATAATAAGTTTCTGAGATATTAATACAATGAGAATTTCCTGCTAAATACAAAATTTTCAATTTTTTGAATTTTTTTCTGATTTTATCCAAATATCCGAAAATTTTCGAATTCTAAAATTTTTGATAAATCTGATTTTTTCGGATTCGGGTCCATTTTTGTTTTTCCGAGAAAAAAAATCGCATCGGAACGAATTTTACGTTTCCAAAAAAGTCAAAAAAAAATTCCGACCACCCCCATTTCCAATCTGATCTGAAAACAGACCTAGACCATCTAGTTGGCAAAGATATAACCCAAACATGAATTCTTGTAATGTGAACAAAAAAAACAAAAAGGTAGGTGGTTTGCTCAAGAAACATCACCTCGAAAGGTTATTCGGGTTGTTTGGGTACAAAAAAATAACTTCTCCCCACAGGTAAGGTAATGAATCTAAACTGATACGGGTTATCAGTGTATGCTCCATTGATTAGGTACATTTTTTACCCTGTCTCGTTTTGGTTTTTTATTTATTTTTTTGAAATTTCTAACTAGTTGAGATTAACTAATTTCGAGAATTCGAGTAATTAATTAGGTCAAATAAAGTATGTCCAATAATCCTTAAAACTAATTGTCTAATTCTAACCTAGCTCAAGTTGATATGATAAGCAATTAGCAATCAAAAATACCAAGACAAACAATTTTAACCCCGTAGAAAATCTTTCTCAGAAGAAAAGCCCAAAGATCGTTGCCAAATTGCCCGACAACTAAAAATCCACTATTAAAACAAAATTACAAGAATCCAATCACTTACAAACTCGATAAGCACATTCCATGGTTACCTCTATTCTAATTGAACTTCTTGCAATCAATTCCTCGTTCTCGCAACGCCTCGCTTCGGATCCCGCACCAAAGCTTCAAAGCTTGAATCCCTCAAACTCTCACAATCTTAAATTAGAATTAGGTTTATGTAATTCTTGATCGATTCTATTTGAGGATTAATTCTTGATGAATCTCTCATTGAATTCCCTTTTCTCTCAAAAAAATCTTAAGCCCTAAAATTGTTTTGAAAAGAGTAAAGTTTAAAATTAAAGATAAGGTTTAAATAGACAACTGAAAATACATCCCCAATTCCGCCTTTGTTTATCTATCAGTGGGCTAGCATGAACACAAGGCATCCCACTTAGTTGCCAGACCATACATTCACATGTTCTACTATCAAGGTTAACTATCCACCTACTATGAATAGTTTCAACCGACCATATGTTACTGGTTATCCCCAATTCTTAATCAATAAATTCTCCATAAATGTACTTCTGATATTTTGTTTTATGTCTCATGCAATTTCTTCACTCTGGGAACAACGTCATCCACTGACCATTCCCTTGCCTTCTTCCTCTTATCAAGCATAAGAGTAACGATTTTTAAATGAAGTTTCTCTACAAATTGGCAAACTGGAAGATCGCGTAATCCAGTCATCCAACTGTTAAAGGATTCAAAGAAATTATTCGTCAAGTGTTCATATTTTGCAGTATGATCAAAATAAGCTTAACACGATAAATTGAATGGTATTGCTTTCATCTACGCCTAGGCCCCATCGGACAATTCCTTCAATTTTTCCATGCATCTCCCATGTTCAACCACTGTGTACGCTCTAGTTATCCTCCATACAATATTCTCAAGAGCTTTTCCTTTGTGTTCCTTCTTGAAATTACTTTATATATGATGCATACAAAATCTTTGGTTGCTGTTTGGAAACACCGTCTTGACAATCGAAATCAAGCCTTTTGTTGATCTGAAAAGAAAGTGATAGGGAGATTGTGGTGAAGCATTGGAGCTAATAACTCCAAAAATGATGTCCAGTTCTCTGCGTTCTCGGACCTACAAATATATATGGCTAATGGGAACAACCCATAATCCGCATCTAATGAAGTAGTCGATAAACATGCATCCCCATACTTAATCTCCTTTCAAAAAAACACCCATCTAACCCAATTAATTATAGGCCTAAAACCTTTTTTAAATCCATCCAAAGATGCCTTAAAACTAAGGCAAAAGCATCTAAATTTGTCGTATTTATCGACGCCATACTTTGTTATAGTACCAGGATTGTTGTTTAAGATATGTTTCGCCAACTGGGGTACTTTAATATAACTTTGATCGTAGGTCCCATATATTATTTTTAAAGCTTTTGCTCTTCCTCTCCAAGCCACCCAATAACTTATTTTAACACCATATTGTTTCCATATCTCAGCTTGTATATTACGGGGCCTGTAACTTCGATGGGATCTTAGTGTTGGCTCAATCATCTTTGCACCCCCCTACAAACATATATTGGTTGTTCAATTTGTTTTATTTGAAATGAAATTCCATCATTCAAATACCGAGGCTCGCATTTTCCACTTACAATTGTCATCTATATCTTTGCATATTACAAGCATCCTAACTTTGTCATTTTTCGCAAATCTTTATTGAAAATGGTGTTTAATGGCATACAATTTCAAATAGTCTCGAAATTCAGTCACAGTGGAAAATATCATATCAACCTCTAAAATAATGAGTTAAATTGACTTAAGTCCTGATATTTATATGGATATTTGACTTAAGTCTCATCATTTAGCAAAAAAGTAATTATATTCCTTTATTTGCAGTTTGACCATGGTCAACTGCAATTGATCGCAGTTAACCCAGTTGACCCACATTTGACTAAATTAACAAATATTAAAGACAGGTTTGCCCTTTTAGAACCCTAATCAAAATTAAAATAAATTTTCCATGGGGGGTGGTTCTGAAACACAAACAAATGTAATTTAGTACTACTACAAGCTTAGTTACAGTCTTAATTATAAAAAAAATGTTTTTAGTCCATGAATCAAATTTCAAAGAGAAAGGACTAAAGCTTATGTTGTTTACAAACAGCGGGGGTTAAGACTAATATATTTATGAACAATTAAAGGTATTTTAGTCTTTGCAAAACGAGCAAATTTGAACTGAGTCAACTGCGGTCAATTGTAGTTGACCATGGTCAAAACTGCAAATAAAGTACTATAATTATTTTTTAGCTAAATGGCAGGACTTAAGTCAAATATCCATATAAATATCATGACATAAGTCTAAAAAACTCCTAAAATAAGACTATTTTCTACAGGCTCTACCATGTTTTTTATATCATCCGAGTACAAGGCATCAGCTGCCCTTAATCCATCTTCTCCAAGCTCACCACCATCCATATCCTCTTCCACTGTACTACATTCACTTGGTACCCCAAAAAAGTACTCGACGGAATCCACATGAGGATCCTCGTCATATGGTACCTCAACAAATTCTTTCTCAAATTCTTCTACTTGTTCTTGCATACTTGGGGAAAGTGGAAGCTCGTCCAACTCCTCTCCTGGTAGCCAAAATAATGCAGATCCGCTACGTACATCATTTTTATCCCGTGATGGAGGTGCTACAACCCTAGGAGGAGGATGTAGTGTTGGTGTACAAATAGAACCAACGCCTTCATTAATTAATGTCCTGATTGTAGTTGAACCCATACAAAGATATGATCACCAACACCTCCACACATAACAAACTCGTCGACCATCTGTTTTATTAAATATTCACTAACTGCTAATTTATTCTCTCCTCCACCTGACCAATACATGTCAATAGAACTACCTCCTCCGAGTATCGGTAAATGTTTATAACAAATTCGTCGAAGGCAGAGTAAAGTTATAACCTCTTTGGTGATATTAGAAGCTTTATAAACAATGTTTCCTCATAATCGTGCACCTGGTAATCATAGCATCCAGTTGGTCAAAATTTTCCTCCAAAATGGATATTCAGTTCTATAGGTATATCCATGAAAACTACACAATATAAAACTATAGTTTAGCTTATTTAACTCCAATATTCAACAACCTGAAAGTCTTGTCATAACTTGTGAAAAAGATAAATTAGTTAATGATAAAAACTATCTTCACATTCACGAAAACCCGAGATTGTTTTTGGCATGATATTATTAGTCGTATAAGCATCAATTAATCAAAACTATGATTGTTTTCGGATCGGAAATGGGGCGGTCAGAAATTTTTCCCATTTTTTCGAAAACGGAAGATCCGTTTCGATCCGATTTTTTTTCGGAAAAACGAAAATGGGCCCGAATCAGAAAAAATCGGAAAATTTAGAAAAATCAGAATTCTAAATATTTCGGTAAAAAAATCGGAAGTCGAACTTCGGATTAAATCGAATCGGATGAACTTCAGATTAAATCGAATCGGATCTTATTCAGAATTATTGAATCAAAAATTTTGGAAAATCGAAATAACAAAAGGCTATCCGATTCCTATCCGATATTTTTCGAAAAAAATTGGAAATCGGATTTTCGGAAACGTAAAATAGATTCCAAAATTGAAAAAATTGGATCGGATTTCAAAAAAAATTAAAAGTTCGAAAGTTTTAGCCATAATCAAAACCAATAGACAAATATAAATATAGATGAAAAAACCCAAATATTAAAACACTAAAATATGAAAAAGGAAAACAAAGAGATTGGTTCGAACTTACTAAAGACAAGTTTCTTTCACAAAATCCACAAAAGCAAATAATATGGTTAGATTGTCTTCATCGTTTTTGGAGAATTGCGGAGATGCGGTTTTAGAGAAAGTTTAATAATTTTCTTATTATTAATTTGACATATTTAGCTAAAAAAGGATTTTCATAGGAGAGGGGTACTTTAGATTTAATAAGAGAATGTGAGAGCCTTTTGTATTTTAAGGAGTGAAATGAATTTTCGAAATTGGGATAACCTCAAATATGCCCCATTAGGTCCAATTCTCTCTTAAAAAACAAAAACAAAAACAAAAAATTAAGGTGTATACGAAAACGTAGGTCAAACGTGACTTTTTTTCAGAACAAACATTTTTTAGGGGACGTTAAGAAAATTTTGTTTCCATTATATTCTTCTTTCTCCTCCACCTAACCACTCTATACGTCTCTCTCTCTCTTTCACTACCAACGGAGGAAGCAGCAACAAGCCTTTATGCCTGAATAGACACAATGTAGGTTTTCTACTGCTGGGAAAAAAATTGTAACTGTGGCAGATTTTAAAGAGAGAGTTCGCCATCTCCACTAATGTTGGCAATGCTCTTATACACCAGCCAAAAAGAAAAACAAATACATAGGTTGTCAGATCCCGATTTCAAGACACAGCAAAATCAGTTGTTTCCCAGATACAGGTAATTAAAGTTTCACCACATTATACATTCTGAGTACACAATCAAAATGAACATATTTTAAAGTGCAAGGTACAGCTGAATCACCAAAACATAGAAGCATAAATTCGATTTGAGGATGACCTTACATGCATGGCAACCTTCATAGCATCTCACCAAACCATTAATGAAGTCGAACAACATTTCATCTTAATGCATTGAGGTTAAGTATAGTACTAAAGCATACATAAAGAGAATACTCTAAATATCAAGACATCCATTATAGACAATAAAAGTCGCACGTTTCCTTGCGACCATTTTCTTCTTCAAACTGTCCCTAGAAAAATCAACAATATGGCATGTTTAATCACACCGAAAAATTAACACGTGTAAGAAGGAAAATTGACAATAAGAAGTAAGAAAAAGAGTTGATACTACCTTCTTAATGGACTTCTTCATTGACAAAACTGTTCTCATCCAAATCCACATCTTGATCATCGAATACCCTATGCTTCACCTTTCTTGAACCATCCACGTAAATAACTGGGAAGAAATAAAATATAGTGTAGGTATAAGAACCTTAATAAATATAAGAGAATCTCCAAACCAATTGTGTTTGACACAAGCTCAATCATGTTTGTCCATTTCATGAGATGCAACGGTTAAGATTGGCTGAAACGGCATTTTTATTTCAGATTGTACTATACCAAACTAAAGTAAACTTTCAGTGTATGGACCAAGTGAGTTGGGGAGTGGTTTTGCCCACCACCCACCTAGCTGCTGAGGTAAAACTACTCAGCCCGGGGTAAAGAGGTGATGAACACTTTTTTGGGGTGGTTTTGGACCCACCTACTTAGCTTGTGCATGTGCTCTTAGGTAACTCATCTCTATCCCACTTCAAATCACCAAATTGTCTTCTCCCACTCTCTATTCTTCAACTCTACTATCTTTGCCTACTATTACTAGCTGGCAAAAAGTTCCCCTTAATACTCACCAAAGATTTCTTCACAAACCCAGTTACCCTTAAGCCTGAAATTTTATCACCCAAAAATAAAGAAATCATAAAATAGACAAGTTTTCTCATACTTTTCATTCTTACACAACGTAAGAAGAATCCGTCATACCAATTTGACCAAACACTTTGAGAACAGTTGAATTCGATAATAAAAACTGCCAACATTCACATGGCATAGAGTAGCATAAACTCTAAACGCGGAAGCTAAATCGAGTAGTCTTTTACGCTAAAATCAACCTAAAAACTAAATTATGGCTAAACCTTGAACTTTATTCAATAACAACTACGAAATAAACTTGCACCACCCTTTCCTTAAATGGCTTCAACCCTAATCCTCCTACAATAACAAGTCCCCTACCTCTCCAGAAAATAAAAATAACTCCAATAGTTAAGCCCCTAATCTAATAAACTAAAATAAAAAAGATACCGTCAACGAGTGGACGATGTGCACTAGGAGTTGTTCACATCAAATCCCTCCGTCTTCAAAAATTTTCGACCACAAAATCAAATCGGGTGTGCTCCTGACGAAGCTCGTGTCACTTTGGTAACACCTTCAAAATCATCAATCTCGTCTTCATCTTCTTCTTGTAAGACTAGTTGTACTGTGGCAATCACGTGTTCCCTCATACCATCAACGACTAACCCGACCCATTTGGCAACTTGTAGGCAATCCTTTTTCAAATGACCCGGTTTTCCACAACCAAAATAATTACGATAAACGAAAGTACGTGGAATTGTAGATGTTGAATTAGCTTGAACAGTAGAAGTTGAAGTCGTACTTGAGTTGGTAGTTGGTTTGTATAACTCTTCAGACTTCAAAGCATATTTTACCACATCCGCCATCACAAAAAGATCTTTGAATGCGAGATCGTTCTGAAACCGCTTACATACCATCCCACCTTTTGTTCCTCAGTTATACGTAAATTAGCGTAGGTGCTTAATAAGTACAAATCATTTGTATACTTGGTCACATTGGACTTACCCTGACGTAAGTTTTGTAGTCACATAAAAATATTACGCTCATAACCAATTAGGATAAACTATTTCACAAAATCCCGACGCATCTGTCCCCATTCAGTAATTGGCGGGATACCACTACAAAATACAATCAATTTGCACACTATTCCACCAAGTGCATAACCCAAGAGCTTTGTCTCGATGAGCATTACTCGATTGGGATCCCCATACTTTTTATAAGTAAAATTTTTGTCAACTAGGGTAATATAATCCATAAAGGCATCCGGGTCAAGTTTCCCGTCAAACTCCGCAATATTGAGCTCAACATCGTGTTGAAGAGAAGTAAGAATGCGAATAAAAGCAAACAGATCGTTACCTTCCGATGATTGTTGTTGATAGCGAGGAGGTGGAGGTGCCTAATTAGGATTGCCTCCATAGGTGTTGCCATTGTTCCAACTTTCCTGATCAGCCTGTGATTAACGTCCCTTCACCCAAATTGTTCGTGCAACCCATTTTTACGACCTTGTCGTAGTTGTTTAAGGACGACGTGGTGGTTGTACATAACGAATATCCTCATGGAAAGGATTAAAAACAAGTCCTCAACTAATGGTTCAAAAGGCTTTTTGTCTCATCATAAACCGGTTCTTTTGATTGTTGCTCATCGATTACCTCTGGATTTTCTACACTCGTAGCCGCTTCGCCGGTAGTGTTTAACGCCTTGTTTTGGGCAACAATAAAAGCTCGAAACATCTTTTGCATCTTGGACATCCCATCTTTCAGTTCATCGATAGACCCCTTAATACGATCAACACGTGTCAAGACTAGGTGGTCTCACCACCGGTCTTTTACCCGCAATAGGAGAGAAAAAATCAGCAAATACTTTTCTTTTTTTAGTTTTGTTGCTCGTCGTTCCTCGTAGCAGCAACATATACTTTTAGGGAGTGAAGAGCAACAGCTAGAGAAAATCCACTTAAGCTAGGAAACAAATTTGAAGAGCACACTGCTCGAGCAAATCCACTTAAACTCAATCAAGTAAGAAGTAAGAAGCACCTGCTGGAGAAAACCTACTAAAAGAGTAGATCAACAAATTGTTGGAGAAGTATGAAATCTGAACTCTTTTCTGATCTGTAATTCACTGGAGCAAATCTTCGTAGGATTGAAGTACCGAGAAGGTTTCAAAGTTGCAGGATCTCTTCCTCTTCAGTTTCTTCTTAATAAAAAAATCCTGATCTTCAGCATTGTTTCCTATAATTTCAAATCACGAATCAAGAGAGAATCGCCCTAAGAAACACCGTGAAAACCCAAGAATTAATCTTGCTCTGATGCCAATTTGGTGTAAACACTCAATGCGAAAGCTAAATCGACGAGTCTTTTACACTAAAATCAACCTAAAAACTAAATTAGGGTTAAATCTTAAACTTTATTCAATCACAACTAAGAAATAAAGTTACACCACCCTCTCCTTAAATAGGCCTCAACCCTAATCCTCCTACAATAGCAAGTCCCCTACCCCTCCAAAAAATAAAAACAACTCCAATAGTTAAACCTCTAATCTAATAAATTAAAATAAAATGAAACTGTCAACGAGTGGACGACATGCATTAGGAGCTGTTCACATGTTCACATCATAGAGATATACGTGATATCTCTGATAATTCTTATTATGTTTAAACCTTATTTAATTATAGTTGAATGTATGAATTAATGCATCGAGAATCAATAATATAGTAGCTTTTTCTTAATCAACTCCCCTGAATCTGTTCAACACAGGAGAGCTGCCATAAATCATCTCCTGAATCTTTGAAGATATTGACAGTACCTCTCCTAAATCAGCCATGATTTACAAAGAAAATCCTAAATAATATTTTGGTTTGGGAATGGAGTAATTAAACACCGGAGAGGAAAGCTAGGAAAACATGGTCGAGAAATTTGTGGGGACGGTCATCTATAGGATTCTGTAGTTGAGATACAGTCTGTTAATACTGATAGCATCACTCTAAAATTATCCGTGCAAAGACAAGTCCACTGATACAACGCTCAACTTTAATGATAATACTGCAGTAGACCTTGGGACTAGTAATATCTGAACTAGTTTCCCACAGAATAATAAAGCCGATAAACTCTTAATTGATGCCAAACTGAGACATTTTAGCAGCAACATTAAGCCATAAGGTAAACCTACCTGAAAGAAGATAGTCTTTGCACATTAAATGCGCCAGAAACCTGACCAAATAAACTCCTCACTGCACTTGCTATTTCACTGTCAACGAACAAACATCGAAAATTTAACTTGGCATTGCAAACAACAGCTGCACTAGGGAAATAAAACACCATTATAACAACTCATCAACTGCAACAGAATTTTTCATCAACTTCGAACCAAATAGCTGAATATTGAAATGCAACACTTAATGCCGCATTCAATGAACATAAGAAATTTGGGAGTGACGTTTGTAACATTAACCAAGTAGAGAATATGGTGAAATGACCATTGACTGCATCAGACCAAACTATAGCATCCTCTTAGTTAGAAAGAGTACATATTCGAGATAGAATTTCATTCCAGTTTAATGGTAGATCCACATGAAGCACCTCCCAGTGTCATACACCATCTTGTTGTAACACCTTCGTCATTGTAATTTGTTGAACGCTTTTATAATTAATCTTCAAATAAACTACTAGTAAACAACCAATTTCAATCCCAACAATTCAATCTCTCCCTTACCAAGCACTCGAGCATACACTAAATCAAAGAACTTCTCCATACACCTCCATAATCTGGATGCGCAGTATACAGTCTCTCTAGGGGATACACCCAAAGAATACTTGCTTCTCATAATAAATACAGCCCAAAGAGTGTGAGAATGAAGTATATCCTGGATGTTTTACATTAGAAAACCATCTCTCGCGTTTCTTTAATTCTTTAACACCAAACCTTCCTATCCAAGTTAAGGCGTACAAAAGATCACCAGACCAACCACTCTTTCAGCTTCCCCAGAATAAAGAAGGAAAAACACTGTCCAGCTTATCCAACATTTCATTTGAAACATGCATACTAGGGAAATCCTGGAAGACTGGGCAACTTGTTGTATCTCCATAAAAAAGGGCCAAAACATCCATCGTTTGTAGACAACTATTGAGATATTTACAAAACCTGGTTTTCTTGAGCCAGATCAATTTTTTATATTCACTTTTCTTTTCTTTTCTTTATTTTGTTGCTTCGGCCATATTATTTCCAGCAGTTATACCCATTTTTGCCTTCAACAAACCACTTGCTTAGACTTTATAAAATAGTATTTCCCCCTAAATAAATAAAGATTAAAAGAAAGGACCACCTTGTCTTAAACTCCTAAAAGGGGAACATCACAGAGAACCAAAGATTTTCAATACAATTTAAAATTACTCAAACCCCACCACCTCTATGAAAAACGAAATTTCAGTAATACTAATCTTCACAAACTCAAATACATTCTAGTATATGCCTTGGCCATGTCCACATTGAGCATAACTAATGATGACAACGTGCGGAAGCAAATGTTAATAATCTCCTCAAGTAGATCTCAAAAATAAATTACTCAACTTTTCTTGAAACTCAAAGAAACTACATAGCTTTCTTAGTAAAATAACCTACTCAAACCCACCTAATTCTAAAATTTAGTGAGGCTCTCCTTTTATAGATAAAGGAGACAACCACAAAATAGAAACATAGTCTTAATTGGAGACAAATAATAAATCCTAATACTAACTAAAGAGAACTTCTAATTCAATTCAATTAAACTATTAACAATAAGAGACTAGAACTTTCCAAGAAAGACAAGGCCAAAGCCGTGTGGACTTCGGCGGGCTACCGTGATTTGGTAGAGGACGGCTCTAGGCAAAACTTAGAAGAAGAAAAAAAACGTCCACGAACTGTGCACAAGGATTAAGCGTAGATTAGGTAACCATTTAACATTTGATCTGATATTGTGGTCATATTTTTCAAACTGTGAATCCTTCGTCTGTAATTGCCGTACCTATTAATATTATTAATTTACCAATTGGAAGTGATCGTATGGGTTTGCCAATATCCATGCACTTAACAACACCAGAATTCCACAAATGAAGGAGACACCCACTTGAGGAAAAGGTCCTTAAAATCTTCTCATATGGGATCAAAAATTGGGAGGTTTTGGTGGGGTAGGAGGTTGAGAATTACATATGACGGGATCGGGTTAATTTTAGATAAATTCGGGAATGTAAATGTTGTTATAGGGTTTTCTTTTCAACTTCGGGTATTGATGGGATGCATCAACCATAAATACAAAGCCGAGAGTGGCAAGAACGCTAGTAGGGTCACCTATGTTGTCGTGACGGCTATTGATGTGTTGGTGGAAGTCTTGGGGTTGGTATTAATCCATCAGCTTAGAAGGATTAATCTCAATCTTCATATTACCATAGGTTTCAGAGAGGACTCGGGACCGAAACATTAGGGGTTTTGAGGCTTGGTTGTGGTTGTATAACCATAACCTTCATAAGTTCGACCATTTCTTTCATCCCTGATGCCAAACAATCGATTGCACTCAAACAACCTACTACTTCTCTTATTATAGATGTCAACACATATGTTTTCCATGAATTCCTCATCATTCTCTTCGACGTCTACTTCTTCATCTTCCTCTTGTTGATGACGATCGACCGAGATGTCAAACTCATCGTCTTCTTCTTTATATTTCTCCCAAAACAATTTGTGTCCTCATAGTTATGTTCTTCTTCACAATCTTCTTCTTCTTCTTCTTCTCATTCTTCTTCATCATCTTCATCTATAGGCTCTTCAAAAAGCACATGTATTGTTCAAGAAATGTGTGTACTCTTCGTATTCAAGGAGCAACTCTTCGTACTCGGGGCAAGTCATCACGGACATTGCGAGCCTCTCATCAAGTTTGCGTGCATATTCCTTATTTTCCATCGTAAGGAAAGAAAGAAAAATTCCTGTAAATTTTACCTTGCCTAAAACATTGTAGCAGTTGTTGAAATTACTCTAAAACTATCCTAATAGTGAGAAAAAATTCTCCAAGGAAACTACATGGCTCTAATGTTAAATTTAATATAGACAGCGTGCGGAAGCAATCATTTATAATCTACTCAAAGCAACTAAATAGCTTTCTACTCAAGTTAACCTAATTCTAAAATCTAGAGAGAATTTCCTTTTATAGATAAAGAAGACCTATCACAAAACTAGAAACTTGATCCTAGTTGAAATAAAACAATAAATACTAATACTAATTAAATAAAATATCTAGTTTAATTAAACTACTAAAAATAAAAGGAAATAAAACTTTTTTAAAGAAAGAAAAAGAGAGAAGGCCCAAGTTGTGTGGACCTAGGGGAGCCACCCAATCTATGACCTGGTATAACAATATTGATGTCACATCCTAGGGCCATCCTCCACCAGGTCATAGATTGGGTGGCTCCCCTAGGTCCACACAACTTGGGCCTTCAAGTCTTGTGCCATACAAATACTCTCACTAATATCTTTTCATCTAATGGAAGACCCTTTGATTTCTAGAAATCATTTTGGGCATAATCTCACAAAGTCTTTATAAATGACTTTATTGAATGTTTCATAAACTAATAGGATAGAAATTCCCCAAGCAACAAGGGTGCTTAACATTTGAAACCAAAGGGAAAGAAGATGAAAAATAAGAGTAAGCACCAATGAAAAATTCCTTAACAGCAATCCAAAGATCTCCTCCACTGAAGAGAATATATCCCTATGGGAGCACTATCACCTGAGAAGACTTACCTCAACTTCTTTTAGAGAAGGACAAGCAAGTAAAATTTTGTTGTCCTTATTTAGGCCAAACCAGGGATCACACAAAGTGTCTCATCATGTACTGGTACAGACTCAACAGTTAGAACCTCCTCAAAGTATTGCACAGCTCATCAATCGCCACAACATCATCTTTGCTACCTTGTGAAAGAAACCCATATTGAGATCACCTTCAGCTAGCCTATTGACATGAGACTATTCTCCAATAGCACTCCTAAATCAAAATATGATTGGGAGCCCTACAAAATCAGCATACAACTCTTCACCCCATCTAATTACCAAGAAATGCTCTAACTCCAACATGTCCTTTGATCTGTCAAAATTTTCAAAGAGTACATGGTTGCACTCTATAGTTGTAGTTCTTACTTTTTGCAGCTTAACCCCAAAATACATGAATTAGTTTATCCAAAAATGATAAGAGAGAGAAGCTCTGAGGCGATTTTGGCAATTCTCAAAGGCAATGAATCATAATTATTCTACTAAAGGGGTAGTTCGGTCATGCATAGCCCTATTTCGGATCGGATTGGAAATGGGTGCGGTCGGAAAAAAAAATTGATTTTTTCAGAAACGGAAAATCCGTGCTGATCCAATTTTTTTTGGAAAAACGAAAAGGGATTCGAATCCGAAAAAATTGGGAAAACTTTTGGAAAATTTAGAGAGAGAGAAATAGATCAAAGTTTAAACAAAGTTCCACAGATAGAGATTCTTACCAAGAATGGAGGCAGACCTAGAATAAATGGGAGTGGAGAAGAGTGAGGCAGACTTGTTGTTATGTTTGAGTTTGAGTTTGAGTTTGAGGTTTTAATGTTTTATCAAGTTGAACTTCGGATTAAATCGGATCAGATGAACTTCGGATTAAATCGGATCAGATGAACTTCGGATTAAATTGGACCGGATGTTATTCGAACTAATTGGATCAGATCTTATTCGAAATAATCGGATTGGAAATTTTGGAAAATCAGAATAGCAAAAGGCTATCTGATTCTGATCCGATATTTTTCGGAAAAAATCAGAAATCGGAAATGTAAAATAGGGTTCCAATATCGGAAAAATCGGATCGGATTTCGGAAAAAATTCTAAGTTCGGAAAAAAGTTGCAGCCCTAATCATGCAATACTAAGTCTAGCCACTCATCTCCAACAACACCTAGATCGAGGATCTTTACCAAGCAACAGTTACCTGTTTTAGTATTTCCTAAACCTAGTGGTCGTACGCCATTTATTGCCGCCTTCTATAACGGGTAAGTTATTGGCTCTTTACAAATCTACCCCCGGCCATGGTCAAAGGCTATGGAAGATCTAAAAATTCTTCTTCTACTAATGGGAATTCAAGAAGCTACAACAGTCCACACAACCAATCCTCAAACACCATCAAACCCACAAACGAATTGAAATGCAACCAGGAGTTTAAGATTTTTTGTGAATGGAAATGGGGTCAATCGACAGCCCAACCCTCCAACACCACTGATACGCTCAAAACAGATGATTGATAGGAAGGAGGAACCCGCTTAACTCACAAGATGATTTCAAAAAGTTAGCTGCAGGGATCCCGCTGAGGAATGGGGATGGCCTGGTGAACGAGGATGTGAGGAAGATTGTGATAATGATGCTTGAAAAGTCCAACATCCCAATACCAGCTCCAAACAACAACCACCAAACCTACCCAAAATCGATACTTCAAAACACAAGCCATGTGAACAGATTCCAATTCACACCTGAAATCAATGGGGGAAATCAGAACATGGGGAGTGGTGAGAAAGAGAGGGTACAATAAGGAGAAAGTAGGAAGGAGCCTGAGAATATCAATCAAACAGATGAAGTAGAGGTAACTCTCATGCAACAATTTGAAAATGATTTACAAAGTCTTTTAAAAGCTGGGGATACTAGCAAGGCCAACACGGCTATAGAGGGAGTAACAGAAGGCAATGGTGCTAGTACTGAAACTCGTACTGTAACTAATTCTGAAGCTAGTGTTAATGAGGAAGAAGCTACGGAGATGGTGGTGTGCAACACATCTTGTGATATTACTACTTGTATAAAAACTTGTAACAATGGAACTACTAAGATTGGGCTATGCTACAAAGACTGCCATAAAACCAATATGGGAAAAGAGGGAAGTGAGCAACAGAATGAACAAAGTATGGAAATGGAAGGCCTAGATGGTCTAACAACTGATGACAATGATGAACAAAGAAGCCCAGAGAGAGCTAATCAGGAGAATATTTCACCTACAAGTGAGGAGAGAGCTGTACACAGATGCATCACAGGAAAGTGTAACCCATCCAATTGTGAACTATAGTTCACAACATGGAGCTGAAGAAAAAGCAAATGCAATGGCTAAAGAGGTGGGTGCTATGACTGAGATTAAAGAGATAGCTGCAAAGAGGAACTGGGCACAGATGTGTGGAGCAACCTCTACAGTGAGAGGAAAGGTTGAACTCAGCTACACACCCCCAACTAGACTTAGAGCTAGACATTGCATCCCTCTTATTGAAAAAATGACTAGTAAAATCCTATCTTGGAAACATAAATTCTTATCTTATTCTGGTAGGCTTCAATTACTCAAATTTGTGATCTACAACTTTAATGTCTATTGGATGAATATATTCATTCTCCCTCAATTTGTGATTGACAAAATTAATGCCTTATGTTCTAGATTTTTCTGGTTTGGCCATGAAACAGGTAGGAAAGTTACTCCAATATCTTGGACCAAGGTATGCACACCCAAGGAAGTTGGAGGGCTAGGGTTAAGGAAAATAAGCTTGTGGAATAAAGCCTCTATCATGAAACACACTTACAAGCTTGCTGTGATAGAAAAATCTGCTTGGGTGGAGTGGATTGAGGCCAGAGGAAGGAATTTCTAGAGTATCAACATTCCAAGAGACTGCTCTTGCGTGTGGAGACAAATCCTGAAATCTAGAGAAGCCACTCAAATCCATGTGCTTCACATCATAGGAAGTGGGCAACTAACTTCTTTTTGGGATGATCCTTGGCATCAAAATGGTATTCTTAGAGATGCTTTTAGGCAACATCACAGGTATAGTTCTTATTTAGGTACAAGAGCCAAGGTGAGCAACTTTATCATTAATAATAAGTGGACTATTCCTGAATACTTAAGGTATGGGATACCTGAGATAACTAACCATTTGCCCCTTATTTCTGAGGTGCCTGGAGCCAATGATAAGATTATCTGGAAAGGCTCAACAAATGGCAAGTTTACTGTAAGCTCTGCTGTTAAGAAGTTGATGCCTGTTCTTCCTAGTGTAGAATGGGGAGAGATCATGTGGGATACTCTTGTAGTCCTCAGATATGGTCTTACTTTCTGGATGCTTATCAATGACTGCCTTGTAACTCAAGATAAACTAGTGCAGAGACACATGCTCACCTTTTCCATATGTCAAGTTTGCAAAGCACACACAGAAAGCAGTGATCATCTGTTCATGGGGTGCTTTGTTGCTAAACATATCTGGAGTAGATTGCTGCTGAAAAGTGGCTTTGGGAAGCAAGTTACCACTCTGCATAATGAGATTAATTGGATTAGCAATCTTCCTAAAGATGCTACTAGCTCTAGAATTATTAGACTTGCTTTTACTTGCTTTATCTATCTTGGAAAGCTAGGAATGCTCATGTATTCAGAAATGAAGTGATTAGACCTAACAACATTAATAACAACATTTGTGAAGTGGTGACCATTAGAGCAGTGTTCATTATTACTAAGGTTATTGATAACCTTAATAATAGAGACATATGCTACAGATGGAATATACACCCTACTTACAGTCTGCCTGTTATCAAATACTGTAGGTGGGATCCTCCAAAAGAAGGGACTGTTAAGCTCAATACTGATGGTTCAGTTAAAGGAGATAGAGGAGGGTATAGTGGCATTGCTAGGAACAGTAGAGGAGAAAACTTATTGTAGGAAAACTTATTCAGCTACAGTGGGCAGTGCAGAGCTCAAACAGTTACATCCCAAGAGATGTTGGCAATAAAAAGAGGGCTTGAAATATGCATTGAAAGAGGGGAGAAGGATATTCAAATTGCAACTGACTCTCTTCAAATGATAGCCTATATCCAAAATAAGGAGCCACCATGGGACTGTTATCTGCTTCTCCAATCGATTCACTACATGATTAGCCAGCTTAACAGTTTTTCTATTATCCATAAGTTTAGGGAAGCCAACAAATGTGCAGACTATCTTGCTTCATATTGTACTATAGATGGAGAACTCTTACTGACCCCTAGCTCATGGCCTAATGAATTCTGTATTTTAATGGAGGATGATGCTAGGGTGAAACAGTATATTAGGTTGTAATTTTTTTGTGCTTGTATAGAAGGTCCATGGAAAACCTGACCCCAGCTTGCTTTGCAAAAAAAAAACTTGTAAGGAGATGTAGAAAAACCATCATATCAATTGGTCAAAAGTGTTGTACCATCTCAAGCAAACTTAGATGCTTAAACAACAATCTAAAAATTCAAAAATAATGAGGACCCACATATCCAGGTTCACCATCAAAAAATAATAGTAGCATGAAATGACTAAGTGCAATGAAGACGACAGCTTGAGATTGTAAAAAACAGAAAGAACTGTATGTTGTAGAACAACCAATCCAACCAAGCCTAAATTCTAGTACCACCCACATGCTTATTGGACAACTGACAACAGCGCTCTCCGAATCGAAGTGAGAATCATCACACTCAGAAATGTCATACACATCATCCACCGATCTTGTACCGTTTTACTTTAAAAAATCCAAGTATTCAAATACTCCCAATAGATGATTTTTGAGATTGAATAGGTTAATCTCGAACAAATTTCTTATCGACAAGCTCACCTCCTTTATCAAGCATTTACTAGCTGCCTTTACAACCTAGTCACCGCCCTTCTCATATCCAAACTAAGTGGCACTTTTGTTCACATGTGACAATCACCTTGCTGTGATTATCTAATTCTTTCGTACATGTATAAATGTCTCTTAAGTATGAATTCTAAACACACACCATATGAGTTTGTACATATTTAAATGTCTCCCCCTCGTATCTGTTTAAGCAGTCTGCACACTTGCTCATCTTATATTTATCTTCTCCAATTCATCTCTCTTAGCTTACTTCTAAGAAACTGAAGGATCCACCTCCTCCTTCCTCACATCCACTTCCAAATGCCTCTCAGGCTTTGAAGTTGCCTTCTCCTTCATCTAAGCTATCTTGGTACAAGACATGAAAATATGCCCTTGTAAGTAAAAATCAGAGTAACTTAGGTACTCATCATGTAAAGAATTTTTACAAACGCAGTTGTAAATATTTTTCAGATCGCGAATGATAGAGTTATAATCTAGAAGGCAAAGGGTTTGAAACAAAGACTTCCACCCAAACCCTAGCTGTACTTGGCCGAGTTAGAGTTCAGTTGTCTGGTCAACTTTCAGACACCTCCCAGCTCGATTTGAAATAGATTTGAGCAGCCCTTTATTGACAAAGCAAACTAGAAGAAAGAGACACTGCAACCAAATGGAAGATTAAAGAAACTCTTTTGGGATCAGAGTGAATAGACCGCCTAAACACTCTGTCCTAGCATCTCTTTATATGTGAGGGTTCTCTTGATAAAGCAATCATGACATCTCATTCGGTTCAAGCCTCGCCATCATATGCTTAGAAATCTCCTCGTCTCCTCCATCAAACTCCAAATTTAATGTGATTGCAGATTTCATCTAAAGAGGGCCTCATGGATGAGTCTTTCATGGTCACCAAAGAAGAGAAAGAAGCTCTGAACTTGCAATGTCTTCAGGCACAAAGGAAAGAGTAAGATCTCCCTCTCGATGAGGAGTTCTAACAAAAGCATTAAGTAATTCAGAATAGATCTGGAAGAAGCAACTGAAGCGTCGGACTCAAGGTTTAAAGAAACGTCATTAACATTCTACAACACCATTGAAAAATACAACAGGAAGAGAGGATAAGTATTGAATGTGAGAACCAATTGCAAAACCCAGGTATGTCACCTACGGTTTTCCAAGCTTCCTACAGACTCTAATACCACATATCCTAGAGCTCCCCCCCCCCCCCCCCCCCCCACACACACACACAATTTGAATCACCAACTAGAACACTTGTCATGTAAATTTACTAACAGAAAAAAGAAAAACTAGAAAACATAAAATTAAAAGGGCTCTAAAATATAGAGAGATGGGGCTTACCATATGCGAAAGGTCCGGTGGATTTGTCTCTTAGAAAACAAAACTTAATTATCTCGTTGCACACATTTTCTGCGCGGTCTAGCGAAATATCCTTCCAAATTTTCCTGTTGAAAATTCATAACAAAATAATAAGTATAAACCTATGAAATGAAACAAGAAAGATAATAACCTTTAGCTGAGGAATACCTTTCTAACAAAGAATATGCATGATTGCGACCAGATCCCGTAATGGCAAAATTTGGAGCGAAAACAACTTTGACTTGCAAAAAAGCATATTGAAAAACGCTTATGAGACGTTCCTCTCCGTCAAAGCCACAAATAATCAGTACAAAAGCTGCTGCTTCTGTTCTAATAAGTTGGTTGTTCTTCTTGATTTCATCTTCTAAGAATTTTAAAGCATCACTCACTGTAAAAGTATTTTGTTTCTCTTCTACGAGATCATTTACCTAATAAATAGAAGAACAAATTTAGACTAAAATATCTAAATAAAATATTTGTAATTTAGCTACACTACAGATGCTCTGACATACATGAGATTGCAGAGCATCCACCATTATGTCACAGTTACGACTGTCACCAGATTTTGCGTAATATACATTTTGGCATATGTGGCCAGCTTTCTGCATCCTTTCATTAACTGCATTAAGAAATAATTGTTTTTATAAATGTTTATATAGAGAAAAGGAGAGTAAACATGATATTTGTAAAACAAATAACTTTCAAGAATACTCACAAACGTCAACTTCGAGGACAACACCCTTATCATCGTTTATAGCAGCAGATACTCATCCATCCGCGGTAAACATAAGCCCATCACGGTATTTAAAGGCGAAAACTATCGTCCCTCTTAAGCTTAAACCGCCGCACTTCAACCATTAAAAAACAGTCAATACATTCCTCCCTTTCTTTATATTGTAGAAAAATCTAAAATACTCCCAATTTCATCAAAATGCATATTACATACTGCTCTATCACTGGCTGTAGTCAATGGTACGGGATACAAGCTTCTTACAACATTACACAAAAGTAACTTTTTCTGGAACTACTACTGCATGTATCCTTTGACATCATTTATTAGTGGAATAGTGTAATATGTGAGGTATAACATTGTTTAAACAATAAAAATCATCAATGTCTGCATGTTTGTAAAACTAGCTATACTTTTCACACACTACGAGAAACAATAAATCAAAAACATATCTACAATAATACAGCAGTAAATTTGTATGACTACTTACAAAACGTAAAATTGTTAGGGAAATCAAGGTGATGCAATCTAAAGCCGTATGAATCTCACTTCGCGTGGAGGAGGGTAAGCAAGTCAAAAGACAATATTTTGAAAGGAAACTTCAAGATCCACAGAGGAATCTCCAAACTCTAATCTCTCAAACAAAAATCATTGTCGACCAAAAATGTAGATAACTGTTTTTAAAGTGGAACCGACAGAAAAAATAAATTAAGAGGTTACACCTAATACCACGAAATAGTTGCATGACATGCCACGCAAGTATACCGGATATAACACATCGGCATTTTATTACATGACACAAGCATGCTAGCCACACGACATCCCCACCAAGGACGAGAATGCATATGGCAGCCCACACGGTCACAAGTCTAATGGGGTATGTGACATGGGAGGGTATACTTGATATCTTACTCTCTCTCTCTCTCTCTCTCTCTCAATCTGGCAGTATAAATAAGAGGGCCACTTCTCACAAGGGGCCCCTCTCTTTTTCCCTTTCTTCTATTTAAGCTCTTTAGTCGCCCCTACTCCAACCTTGGCATTCCTTCTTTTGTAACGGTGTTTCAATGGTAACGGCACCTAAGTAGACTTATACACACGAGGTACTTCTTTCATTCGCTCTAACTAAGTCAAAAAAAGTGAGAAGCTTAAGTGAAAATTCCTATATAATCAATAAAACTATTTTATACTTTCAAGAGAATGCTATTTGTTTGTTTTTGTATGACTTTCGGCATTATAGATAAGGTTCAAAGGACTCAGTGAATATTACTTTAAATAAACATAATTTATACTTTAAGAAGAATGTCATTTCTTTTATTCTTTACGAATTACGATTTAGATATTACAGGTATGGCACGAGCATCTTCCGGAGAATTCATTACATATAAATACATGTATGTTTAGTGATGATGCAACACTCTTTTAAATCGGGTTTGTATGATAAGTGTATAAACTTGCATGTACTATTATAGGTTAACTAAAAAGGTGTGGTTAGTCTCCAATGACTTAGTTTTGTCTTTATTTCTTGCTCATTTTAATTCTACATATATTGATCCATTTCAGATTATTCATTATTTTTATAGTTAGTTGAAATTGTGAGATCTCCAGCAAAAATCCATTTGATATTATTGATGTCTTTAGTAAAAGGATCGTAAGTAAATTCTACAATGTTAATAAGAGGCGAAATGGCTCACTAGAACTATTACACGTACCAGTGTAGTCTGACTCCTTAGATGAGCATAAAGATGCCTTAAAATCCCTAAAGCAAATAAATTAAGCAAGGCACACTCTAGTATATACCTTGACTGCGTTTCAGTTTAAGTTGTGGGCTTAATGTGTTAACCGTGATGGGTAAGATAGGTATGAGTTAAGCATGCTGGTAAGGAGGAATAGTGTAATAGTTTGACTATGTTCCCAATGTGGCATAGAGGTGATGTGGCATGCGATTGTGGTGTAGTTGAGAGTCCTCTCGTTTTGGGTCATTATATCGATAGAAAATGTTAAGGTGGCATTAGACTTTAGAAAAGCTGTCGTGGATCCTCTTAGCTATTTTACAGGTTGCAATAATAGAGAGAGAAAGTTAATTAACATAACCATGTCATTTAATAGACAGGATAAAAAGAAAACCTACCCGGAGAAATCAGATGGCGCTTCTTTCAAGTCTGCTCCCTTGTCTGTCTCATACTCTTTAAGCTCCAATGACTCATCTACAACAATGTTTGAGTATTTTTCAAGGATGTCGAATATGAAAAGTATGTCATCCAAGCACTTCTCCCAAACACTTTTGGTCATGTTGCCAATTGCAAGGAAATTCACATCAAAGAGACTAAAGAAAATCTCCAGCTTTTGTTTAAGAGTAGACGCAAATTTTTAGATGAAAGGCAGTTGTTCAACTCCATATACTGTTCCTGCAACCTTCCTTCTACAAATTCTGGCTCCAATCTCCTTGAGTTTCTTATCGATCATATTAGATGCCATCTTGCTTAGGTGTTCCATGAATTCATTACCGTCCATAAGCTTAATTTTCTTCTTCATTTTATTTTCACAATCAGTTCCATCTTCATCTTGGTCGTCTCTATCATTCTCATCATCACATACGACATCCGCAATTATGGATAGTGGGTGCTCCTCCTGAAACTCTAGACTCATCCTCCACGTCTTTCTCTTCAAATTTAATATGGGGGTTCACCTTGAACTTGAGGAACATATCTCGGTACACATCTTTACTACTACTACTCTCGAGTTTTTCTTTCACGGAAATCCATGCTTCGGCATTGGTAGAACCCATTCTGCTCTTGGCCGCCTCACTAGACAAAGTCTCTATCAACAATATTTCAAAGCATATTAAATCTCTAACATAAAGACTAGGATTTTTTTCGTACTTCCTTATTTTCTCAAGTTGCGTACAAAAAATGTAGAAGATCTCTTGGAGAGTGACCCAATCCTTCATCAATATAGCCATCTCTATATCAATAAAAGTATTTGAGTTTCCATTAAAACAAACACTTTGGTAGCAGTAGAATCGTAACCACACAATTCAGTTTTCTCATACTCTATTGGATCAAAATATTGTGCAAGAATAGCTGGATCCTTACAGTCGGTGCCATGTATTTTAACAAACTCGGTATATTCCTGATCGTAGCTGTCCTCATCCTCATAGATCCAAGGGACATAAGGACCCCAGCCATCCCCATTAACTTCAGCGTCAACTTCTTCAGACGAAATATCATTTTCACGCAAATCATCTCGAAAGGGTAATTTATTCTTAGCCTATTAAAGGAGAACAATTGTTATTATTTCTCTTAATTATGGTGAACTAATAACATAAATTAAAAAAAAAAAAAATTGAAGGTTCTAACAAACAACAATATAAGAAAATAAGTAAAGATTGAAGAAACCCTAACCTCTGATTCGACCTCCAAGATTATCAGATTTCAAAACAGCAGAAAATTCCTGCAATTTCATAACCCAATTTCAGATTTCAATTGTTAAAACGAGACCAAAATAGACCATAAATTTGAAACACTAGAAATTACCTAGCGATGATTCTCTTCTATTCTCTGAAGATTTCTGAAAATTTGGCCTGAACATGGTAAGAAACGAGTAAAACTTCCGGATCGAATAAAAAAAGGGTCCAAACCCAATCCAACAAGGTTGAGTTTGGGGTTTGGCGGGTATTATGGTTTTGTTAGGAGTTGGGTAAGCACAAGGTGGGAGCCTAACTGGTTGGGGTGTCCTACTAGACTCCTAAAAAGCCCTTAGGCCTTAAGGGTTTATGAGAAGAGTTTAAGTATGACAGGTAACCTATGTTATAGGGTTATCCTCTTTGTAGTACATACAGAGAAGCAAAATTCAATCAATAAAGATATCATCTCTTTTATCTCTCAATTGCTCTCGATAGATCTTGCGTAGCTTAATCTATTATTATCCAACACGTAGAGCCAAGGGGGGGGGGGGGGGCTAGCGGGTGCACGGCACCCCCACTTTTTTTTTTCAAATTTCCTACTTATAAAAAAAATATATATATATATATAATAACAGCCAATCCCAACTATGTTTCGAAATACCCCTTAAAATTTTATCCATTTTATCCATGAATGTGGGGGATTGGTAATCTCCGTATAAGGTAATCTCCATTTTATCCATGAATCTCCGTATAAGGTAGTCTCCATTTTATCCATGAATCTCCGTAAGGTAATCTTCGTATAAGGTAATCTCTATATAAGGTAATGTGGGGGATTGGATAAAACCCTTAAAATTTTCAAAATGTAACATAAGGTAATTTCGGTTACATTTTATCAATGAATTTTGAAATACCCCTTAAATTTTTTCTTCGGGGGCTCCGCCCCCGAACCTCCGGCACCCCCACTCCTAAATCTCTGGCTCCGCCCTTGCGTAGAGCTAGTGGATCTAGAGGGAGAAAGAACACTCCAAAATCAACGTTTCCCTGGAATTCTTGCGTTGCGGAGAGGTATTTTTACCTTCTTTTTTTTTTTTTCTAATTTATGATATAGAATATCTACATATATATTAGAGTAATTTTTACCTATTTTTTTGGATTAAAAATAATATTTTTTGGTGTTTTTTACCCTTAATTAATTGTTGTTTTCAAAACAATTTTTTTTTTATGTGGACATCCGATAGATGCTAAACTTTTTTTTTTTTGCGTACCCTATCCCACGAGCTTTCCAACGGTATATGGCACATCTTAGAAAGATGTCTCAATCGTCAAGAAAGAGCGTTGAAACTATGCAGTTTTACGACCAAAAATAACGATTTTAGGTCATGATGACGTCAGCAATAAAATACTAATTATTTTTTAAATATTATTTTATTATCTAATGACGTCATCATTATCCATTTATAGATGTGGCAGTGACACGTGTCGAGGACACGTAGCTTGTTAACGTGGCAGTCATCAGACTTTTCACCGGACGATCACCAGACGACCATCGGAGTGGCACGTGGCAGTCACTAAGGGTGACACGTGGTAGACCCGTTTGAACTGGTCAACCCGGTCCAGGACCGATTCAAACACTAAATTGGCTCTAAGGAATTTAATTTTTAAAATTGAGTCAAATATTTGTTGAAAAATTCTTATTGACTGGACCTACCCCATGGGGGACCCATTTTTATTTTATTTTTACAACAAATATTTAAAAAAAAATTGGGAACGGGTGCCTTGTAAAGGAAAACTGACTCACTTATATGAGATATAAGTAAATAGATTAATACCTATTTAAGTATCTTACGATAGCTAATAAGATATTAATGGTATGCCCTTATGATACTAATTATCATGATCAGGGGATCACAGATAATACGAAACCAAAACTAATTTAAAAAATGACTAGGAGTCATATCTAAATCACAGTTAATTGTCAATAAAAAATAATTAGAGCTCAATTGGGAATTCACTAGTCTTATTTCTAAAAACTTGGTGTCTGAGGAACCAATTTTTTATATCTAAGTGCAATTAGATGTTGCATGATAATATTTAAAGGTATATAGGCATTGATAGCAACCTACAGTACCCTAGAATGTTAGTTTAAAGACATGCATAATCTACTTATCTTGTGAACCCAACAGACTTTGGGGTGGGACCACTTATCATCTAAACATCTAATACCTTTCATATTCGTAACAAATATGGTCATTTGGCTAGAATATACAAACCTTATAGAACTTTAGAGATTAGAACACCCTAGTTGTTTAAATAAGGAACGCCACATCTAGTAGTTTTAAATAGTTGTATTGGTTAAAACTCTATTCAAATGCACTTTAAGGTTAAGATCACCATTTTACAGGGTAAAATTAAGATTTGACGCTTAATAGGATCTCATAAGTATAAAGCCATGACTAGGGTTCACTTGCAAGTAATGATTGAGAATCATGTACTTTATTGTGTTATATACTATAAACCACAAGTAATGATTAGAAATCATGCACTTAAATAGGATTTCATAAGGAACGCACACATCTGGTGGTTTTAAATATCAATTTTGGTTAAGATTTTATTAAAACGCATATTTAAGATTAAGATCGTCATTTTTACTGGGTAAAATTGGGATTTAATTATTATAAAAAAAACTTCATGAGTTTTAGAATATGAACAATGTTCAACTATAATATGATTGAGAATCATTTATTTTATGTTATTCTAAGTACTATGATCTGTCTATAATGCATTTGAAATGTTTATTCAAAATTATTACTAATTACGATCTAAATTTTGCATAACAGATGTTTGCGAAGCTCAATAATGTCGAATCCTCTATTGTTGCTCACTGGAGCCAATTACCTCACTTGGTGCATTGACGTTGACTTGTTTTTAAAGTCTCTTGGTCTACAGAAGACCATCGTTATTGACAATAAGGAAGATCCCATTAACAAAGCAAATGTTTTGTTTATCCTTCGTCATCATATTCAGGATGACCTGAAGACTGAATACCTCAACAAGGTTGAACTAGCTGACTTATGGGCAAGCATAAATGGGCGTTATGGTCAACAAAAGACCATTATACTACCAAAAGTGATGCACCAATGGAGCACCCTTCGGTTCTAACATTTCAGGACTGCCGCTGATTATAACTCAGCAGTCCACAAAATTACTTCTACACTTGAGCTGCATAAGAAAAAAGTTATTAATACTGAAATGGTAGAGAAGACTCTATCAACTTTCCATCCTAGTAATATTGCGCTTCAGAGGTAATATTGGCGAGAGAACATTGCGACTCACGAAGTCTTGATTCAGGCACTACTCCTTTCTGAGCAGAATGATGAACTTCTTATGAAAAATCATGCAATGCGACCATCTGGGAGTATGTCGTTACCCGCATCACACAATGTTCGGTTTTGGGGATAACTCTGTACGTCAAAAATACAAATATGGAAAGGGCAATGGAGGATACCAGGGAAATAGGAAGGGCGGGAACCAGAAACCCAATGGCCCTAGGAAAGGTAAAGAATTTACAAAATTCAGCAAACCAGGAAATGTGAAGAAGGAAAAGAAGAGATATCAAGGATCTCCTTGCTTTAACTACGGTGGCACAGAACACTGGGCACCAGAATGTCAGGCACTATGGGTGGCTAGAGGTAACAAAGTCCAGACCCACCATGCAGTTGCTGACATTAACTCTGCCCCTGTGGAGTTTGCAGCGTCAGACTTCTTTGGCGATACTTATGCCGACATGGATCAACATACAAAGTAATTTGTAATAATATCTCAGTAGATATGTGATGTCACAATAGAGATCACTAGTAGTTTCTTTTCTTGCAAAGACTTGATTTACTTTTTGTTAGTATTTTTTATTATGTTGGGAACAAATCATTTATGTTTCAATAAAGTGCTCGTGACATACATGAGATTTTCAAATTGTTCTAAATTGTGATTATTCAAATTTATTGCTTCAGAAGTAGTTAAATTCTATGTATGATAGTTGATCTACTATATACAACCCACCTATGGATATATTTGCTCATTGAGCATAACTGATATACGGATGAGTGGCAACACATGTCTAAGAAATATTAGTACCACACACTTGATCCTTTTTGAGATATGAATATATTTCTTATCTAACCTTGTGTATTGGGAATGGTACGAATATCATTGCCATGGCCAACATGATAGAACGCACTGAGTACGTTACGCTATTACTCTATAACGGTACGATACGGGGTATCTAGTCCACTTTATAAACTAGTAAATCTAGCTAAAATTTCTTGAGTTTAAGGAGATACATGATAATGTTTATCACGTAATGACTATTGAATAAAATAACAAACAAGGTTCTATGCATTCACTCCATGTCTAAAGGTTAGAACACGTTATTGGAATGGTTTCTGTAGTATCATATTCCCTAAATTCGATAAGAGTAAACCAGCACAGTGTAGTCGAAGACAATCATACATGAACGAAGACAGATAACATTCAAGAAAATACCATAAGTCCTCGACCTACTAAAAGTAGCCATTGTGCCTGGTCAAGAAAGAGTTGTTAGAGATCCGCAAAGTTTGCCCGCTACCCCCAGAATAGGAGATTGTTTCTTTCTTTTTGTAAACTGTATGTATCTACTATAAATATAGGTAAATAATAGATTATTCAGGACCCCGCAATCTGCAACTTTACTATCTTTACTTCCTACCCTACTATCACTCCAAAACTTATAATAACTAGCAACATATAAGATTTTACATCAAAATCTTCTACGAGGTCATGGTTTTTCTTAGCTTTTACTGAGTTTTCTACGTAAAATCTTGTTTGTTTACCATATTATTGTATTTCTCTTACGAATAGTATTGGCGAAGAATCTCCCTCCAGAAAACACGCCACTGCAATTGGCGCCGTCTGTGGGAAATACCATACTTTTCTTTACCTTAACTGCTCCAGCAACAATTCGATGAAAAATATGAATCTTTGAAGCCATTCCAACACCGTAAGAGATCACGAGATCAATCAGATACCAGAAACAATCGACCTGCGCAGTGTAGTGATCAAACTTCAGATACAAATGGAGTTATAAAAAGCCAAAAGATTGGAAGATCAGCGCATTCATTCTTAAGCTCTTAAAGTAGAAATAGACAAGAGAAGAAACGCCTTGGACCAACAGAGTTGAACACATCAGAAGGAGATGGAGAGATTAAGAAGGACCCAAGATCGGCTCACTGGGTGACAAACGCCACCTCCACTTGCCCGAAGCGACCATCGGTCAAGAGTAACTCAGCGTGACAAACAACCAAGAGATGACGGATTATGAATTTCTTGATCCAGATCCAAAAATCCAGACAAGGCTTCTCAGTATTTTGGCCTTACATCCTCAGCATCGACAACTCAAGGAAGTTGATGCACGTGTCATCAAACTCCTCCACCGCTAAAAAGAAGACCAATCAGAGATCGATTAGGACCTAAAGGACAGGGAGATTTTATTCTGCATTTTGCAGCCTTACCAATTCCTTCGCAACAGTTCGTCACCTTGAACAACCTAAATAATAGGATCCAAGCCATAAAATCTGATATCTCAGGCTGAAGATTCGCGCTTGACAAAATTGAGACAAACCCCATCTCCCATCCTCTCGAAGTCATGCCCATCTCAGAAAATTTTCATATGCCGAAGTTCATTCAATATGCAGGACTCACTGACCCACTTACTCATGTACGACATTTCAAAGCTGCAGTAGGATTATACTCCAAACTCGACCACATACTATGCAGGCTATTCAACATGATCCTAAAAGAAGAGCCTCTCATATGGTTCCATACAATCCAAGAAGGCTCAATCACCACATTTGGCCAGTTACAGTGTTTATTCGAGTTGAATTATGCTCACGCTAAGGAGTGAGAGATTATAGTAGATTCCTTTTTTTCTTTTATCAAGGCGTAAAAGAAACCTTGGCAAGCTTTTACAAGCATTTCTTATAGGAAACTTTGAAAATTGGGAACTCGGATCCCAAAATCGTTGTTCCAACCTTCACCTTCGCCCTGCACATCGACTCTAAGGTTCGAGAAGAGCTCACTTTGCACAAACCCAAAACAGTGACAAAAATGATTGATGTAGTTAATAACTACATCGAACTAGAATGATCTAAGAAGGATAAAATAAAAACTCATCTGCCATCCATTCTCGACTCACAGCTTCTTCTCCACCCCAAAATTCGACCACTACTAAAGTACCTAAACAGCGTGACAGAAACATCGACAATAACAGGAAACCCGACAGAAAGAGCGGAAGACCCGGCAGGCCATTCCTGATTTTACCCCCAATGACAATGACTTTCTCCGCTATCTTACCAACAATAAAGGGAGATGAGTGTTATCAATCACCACAAACAATACCCGATCTCCCCAGCAAATCTCTATGTCAGTATTACAATATGTATAGTCATGAAACTGACAACTGTTACTCTTTCATTCGAATCTTTCATCGCATCCTCTTAGCAGGAAGGCTTCACAATTATGTCCTCGATATCCAAAAGTTCCTCGAGGATGAGACAAAAAACAAAGAGGTTGAACAAAATTAAGGCCAAGGATAGGCTCGCCACCTGTATATGATCAAAATTGAAAAAGGTAAGAAAAGGAAATAAGACGACCGGATTACATCCTGTTGTAAAATGACCTCCTCAGATAAATCAGCAAAACTTCTTCCAAGCTCGAGCAAATCAAAGCGTCCATACCATATCACCTTCGAGGACAGCCACGTGAAATACCCTAATAATGACCCTCTCATCATTATGCTCAAAGTCGGACATGACTACCTACATACGCTTCTCGTCGATACAAGAAGCATAACGGATGTATTATTTCAAAGAGCGATTGAAGTCCTAGGCCTCACAGACTTTGTGAAAGCTTTAATGATAACAATCACCGGCTTTAATGGTTTGAAAGAATCAGCCGCAGGAGAAATTACTCTGCCAGTTCAAGCAGGATCAGAAACAACATTCGTAAAATTCCTTGTCACTGATGTTGAGTCTAAATATTTAGGTATTTTGGGACGTAGTTGGTTACATTCGATCAAAGCAGCACCTTTTACGTATCATTTGGCATTAAGATTTCCAACAGATCATAAAATTTATGAAATCAAAGGTAGCCAAACATTTGTACGTATGTGCAAGAATACCACCACCAACACTTATACCCCAAAACTTCTCAAAGCATAACAACTACAATAGGAAACACTCACCACATTTGAGCAGCATGACACCAAAATAGTCAAATCCATTGAACTCGATGGTCCAGGGTGTCACACCTTCATCGGCTTCAAGCTATCAATAGACAAAAAAGAAGCCATGACCCAACTATTTAAGAAAAACATCGACATTTTTACATGGACGTACTTTCTAAGAAATGCCTGGTATTGATCCGTCAATCGCATGCCACCAACTCAACCTCCTTCTAGACAGTAAATCTATCATATAGAAATGATGGAACCTAGCTCCCCGCCTCTGCTATGCAGTGAATGAAGAAATGGATAAACTCCTTGGGTAAGATTTATTTGCGAAGCCAAGTATCCAAAGTAGGTTTTTAACATCGTAGCAGTCCCAAAGAAAAATATAAAATCAAGGTTTGTGTTGACTTCATAGAACCCAACAAGTTTACGTCCAAGGATAGTTTTCCGCTATCACTAATTCCGCAACTCCTCGACTCAGTCGTAGGGCACGAACTTCTTTCCATGATTAATGCAGCATCCGGCTATAATCAAGTTCCACTTACCGAAGTCAATCAAGAAAAGACAACCTTCATTACTAAAAGAGGTCTCTACTATTACACAATGATGCCTTTTCAGTTAAAGAATGCAAGAGCTACTTACCACAGGCTTGTCACAAAAATGTTCAAAGATTACTTAAGAACAATCATGGAAGCTTACATTGACGATATGATCTACAAAAGCTTGAAGCGCGAAGATCATTCCAGTAACCTCCAAACCATCTTCGATATACTTCGTAAATAGCAGATGAAACTCAATCCAGAGAAATGTCAATTCAGAGTCGCATCTGGCAAATTTCAAGGATACCTGCTCAGCAAAAGAGGAATCGAAATCGATCTTGCACAAATCAAAGCACTCATCGCAATGCCATCTTCGCGAACAAAGAAAAATGTCCAAAATTTTAAAGGCAAGATCGTTGCTCTTTACAGATTCATCTTTAAGTTATTTGATCGATGCAAACTCCTTTACCTCCTTCTTCGTGGCAATTCCACTACACTTTCCAAGAAACAACACAATGAGATCATTTGGACTCATGATTGTGAGTTAGTCTTTCAAGATCTTAAACGATACTTGGGGCGTCCTCCTATCATGAGTACTCTAGTTGATGGCAAAACACTGACGATGTACTTATCCACAACTGAAGATTCCATTAGTTTCGTCTTTATTCGAGAAGACGAAGGAGTAGAAAAACCAATCTACTTTATCAGCAAGACACTCATGCCTGCTGAAATAAGATACACAACAATAGAAAAACAGCTACTCAACGTGGTCTACTTGTCGGAGTGGTATTTCCCAAGCGTCTCGACGACAGGAAAGGCAAGTGGGTCGATGAACTACTCAGTATTCTTTGAGCCTACCGAACCACTCCTTGAGTTTTAACAGGCTGCACTCCGTTCATGATGGCCTTTTATACTGAAGCAGTCATACCTTCAGACCTCGATATACCAAGTACCCAAAAGAAAATCACAGATGAAGACAATAAACTCGGCCTCCTCTGCCACCTCAACTGGATCAAAGAAACTCGAGACAAAGCCATCATAAATTTTTAACGATACCATGACATATTGAAAAAAACTTACAACAAAAAAGTTCGAAAAAGGAAATTTGGCATTGGAGACCTTGTCCTTCGGTGGATTCAAGATAATACTCGGCCTAAGAATTCTAGAAAGTTATCAGAAAACTAGGAATGACCATACATTGTCAGCGATAAATTAAATAGTGGAACTTACTGGCTGATGACTGAGGACAAAATCTAGCTCTAATATCCATGGAATACTGCTCAACTTAAACAATTTTACAGATAAACACTGTAACCATTTTCATCAATTCAAATAAATAATCTTTATTATCACTTTCCTTATTACTATTTTTGACATGATCTCGATCCATACTTGATAAGTATGCATCAGACAATCAATTATTACTACTATTTTGATTTGATCTCGACCCATACTTTATAAGTATGTATCAGACAATCAAACATCTTTACTATCTTGATTTGATCTCGACCCATACTTTATAAGTGTATATCAAACAATCAAACGTCTTTACTATCTTGATTTGATCTCGACCCATACTTTATAAGTATGCATCAGACAATCAAACGTCTTTACTATCTTGATTTGATCTCGACCCATACTTCATAAGTATGCCTCCGACAATCAATCTTTACTATCTTGACTTTCCCTTGATCCATACTTAATACGTATGCATTAGACCGTTAACCATTTGTACAACCATTGATTGATCTCAATCCATACTTAATAAGTATGCATCCAAACTATCATTCAATTTTACGCGAACACTATCCAACTACAGAATATTCTACTTCGCATTCCTTACTTATCGAACAAACTATAAACAACTCTTGTTCTTTTCGAATGTAAATTCAGATACCCATTTGAGGATACACATCTGGTAATCATGCTCATTACTTGCCATTTCATGGTCATCGTTTATTTATCAAGCCAACAAGCATTTTTTACTTATCTGCTCAGTTAACAATGACATTCGACAAATATCACTTTATCGAGTCTACTACTTAGCACAATTTACAAAATATATACATATATTCGACAAAAAAAAATACACAAGCAGAAATCGAAGCAAATAACTTTATTTCTTGGACAAACAGTTACATATTACATTCGACAACTATCTCCTTCGATTATATTACATCAAACTATACTATTATCTTTACATTTGACTTGAAGGTCTAATTGCTATGTGCTTATATTCACCATGATTTTACATTATTATATCTTTTTACCCGAATCTGGCATAAGATCTGGCTATAGGGCCAACGATATCCTAAGAAACTTAGGTCAGGGAACTTCTAAACAGAACTGCCTCTGTAAATGAAAGGCAACATAAAATTGCAAAATGCCTCTCACGACCCCTAGACGCCCAACCAGCCTTCACATCCTCGTCTTCACTCCAAATAATAACCCCTTATCCCCCAATTTCATACACTTTATTACTTTCAGCACTGCATAGTAATCCCAATAGTTCTGACGCATGCAAGCATTCTCTGACTCTACCTCCCCCTACCCTCCACACCGTGACAAGATCAATCGAAGAATTGTAAAGGACTGATTTGGGATAGAGCTTTACCTCAGATTGCTTACCATCTTTATCCTCAGGCGACTTGCTTTGCCACACTTGGGGCGGCATCCTTATAAATCTACCACCATGAAACCCTCCTTGAGACCATCTATTTAAGCCCAACTAGGATCTACCAGGTCCAATGTACCGCATTAATTTCTCCTTGGAAAAGAGATGACCAAATACAATTTGCCTTGACCTCAGAAATGACAATCTAACGACTCGTGATAACATCCGATAACCTCTTCAGCTTTAAATTTCTTCTTGACACAACCACAAGTACTTATGTTAAAAATAAGGCGATTGTAGTATTATATTCCCCAGATTCGATAAGAGTAAGCCAGTGCAGTGTAGTCAAAGACAGTCATACATGATCAAAGACAAATAGCATTCGAGAAGATACCACAAGTCCTCGACCTACTAAAAGTAACCGTTGTGCCTAGTCAAGAAAAAGTTGTTAGAGATCCGCGAAGTTCGCACACTACCCCCATAATAGGAGACTATTTCTTTCTTTTTGTAAACTGTATGTATCTACTATAAATACAGGCAGAGAATAGATTATTCAGTACCCTGCAATCCGTAACTTTACTATCTTTACTCCCTACCCTACTATCACTCCAAAACTTATAATAACTAGCAACATACTGAATTTTACATCAAAATCCTCCACGAGGTCGTGGTTTTTCTTAGCTTTTACTAAGTTTTCCAAGTAAAATCTTGCTTGCTTAGCCTATTGTTGCATTTCCCTTACGAATAGTATTGGCGAAGATTCTCCCTTTGGAAAATACGCCACTACAGTTTCCAATATACTTCTCAGGGCTTGGATAGTTAGGAGGATTATCGGGATTACATCTCAACTTTTCTTAAAATGAGAGAAGATCCAGATAGTGTACGTGTAAGATTGTTTTCAAGGAAAGTTTATTATTTCATCCTAGTATGACCAAGGTGGAGTGGGATCTCTAGCCTTTACTCTAAACGCATCCATTGAGACACATATGGACCTATCCATCCACATTGTGGCCTACTTGAATATTTATGGTCATAATAGATGCATATAGGAGATGGTCTTACATTTTCCTATTATTAAAATCTAGGAATACAATGTTAACATGGCTTCTCACTTAGATCATTTAATTGTAGGCCCAGTTTATGGATTAACTGATTAAAGTTGATCGATACGACTTGACGGGGGCTTGAGAATATGACTTACAGGCTTTTGATGATTATTTCACCGCTAAATGGGATAGATGATTGAGCATCGTAAGTACCCCATACCATACCTAACTTGGGATTGGCAAAGAACCTAATCAAGCGATTTAGGATAATCGTTAGGCCACTGTTATTATGATCATAGCTTCCGGCTAGTGTGTAAGATATGCATTCTTGCTCTCACAACACTGATTAGGGTTCTTCCCATAGCAAATCATTAAATTATTTTTTCCCAAAAGTGACTAGTAACTGGGTTGGAGCCCAGTGTTGTCCATCGACGAACATTTGGATGGTCTGTACAGGTATCAATCACACCACAAAGTATAAAGATGAGACCCTCAACGCTGTCTTGATATTATGTGGGTTATAACTCCACATTTAACACTGGGTATTTGGAACCTACTAACGACGTATATACTATAGGGCAGATAATTATCACTTTAATGAGATAATATTCCCAACATTATAGGGAGATATGACAGTCAATGCTGAGAATGTTTCCAACAGATCTTTGAAAACACCATCGTTGTCTCATCTAGATCCCTATGCATAAGTTATGTGACAATAAGGTTCAATGGATTATAAACCTCTAATAGGTCATAAATGAATTGCCAGACACATTCATAGACACTATTAAAGTACCTTAAGTGTATGTACCTGCAAGTAATACACCTATACAGCAAAACATTATGGGGGAACTAGTACCGCAGCTGAACATTCTAGGGGAATCAATGCCGCAAACAAATTTAAGGCTCGCGCTTAGTGCAGAGCACCGTTGGAAGAAAGTATTTTGAGCCAAAGAGCTGTAAAATAAGGGACAAAAGTATTATGAGCCAAGGAGCTGTAGAATAAGGGATACATATGAATAATGTTGTAGTCGATTCATCAAGGATGGAACCACCCATCGACGAGGTAATAGTAGCTATGCGACCAGTTGATGTATTACGAGACTAGCCCGGGGTGGCACATACGCGTATGATTATAAGAAGATATTAATCTATTAAAAGTCTATAATTACACAATGTAGGATCGTTCGGTAGACGTTTATCGACAAGGTATTCATATTCGATGTTGTACTTGCCATCAAGGATGAGGATTCATAACCACTTATTCTAAACAATTGTGTGTTATTGTACATTAGCCAAAGTGGGCATCTAGAATCCAAGTGGAGCTCAGCTTTCTAGCATAATGCGAAGTGATATAATTAAGCATGTCGGTTATAAATGGGAAAGGTACATAAACATGATTAACTCAGAAAAATAATTTGGTCAAGGCAAGACTAGTTTTCCATTAATTTTTTAAGAGATCTGGCATCGATTGCAGTGTGGCCTATTACCCAGTTCTGGACGCTATAACGTTTTAGTACAAATAAGCCTGTCAAGTTGTCGAGGACAAGCTAGACATGCATCTGATATAAATACCACATATTTATATGGGAAACTAGATACAAATATTTACATGAAGCCACCTAGGGAGGTATAAGCTTCAGGAAGCAATTAAGTCCGACACACGAGGTGTGTATGTAATAAAACTAGAAAAGTTATATTTAACTTTAATCAATCAGCGCCCACGAGACATAGTAAGTTGATTGAGTATTTGAAGGTCTGGGATTTTGCAAATATCCTTACATGTCCATGCAATTTTATTTAGAATACATAAATTAGCTTCAATATCATTATAACAGTGTATTAAATGATTTGGATATCGTTAGACCTCCGGGGAGATCGCGAGAACCGCCGAATACCTTTGGAAGGAATTTAAAATAAAAGACCTTGGGAAATTAAGTAATGTTTTGATTTTCAGATCGAACATCTTGGTAGTGGCATACCCGTACACCAAGCAATATATATCGGAAGAGTTATCTAATACTTCGATATGGATGTAGCACACGGTGTTAAGTTGTTTATTGCACGTCTATCACTTGGGTGTGGACAATGACATCTTTCACCATCTTAATGGGGGGGACTCCTAGGGCTGTAACGCTATAACTAAGGGGTGCTTTGATATAGGTAACTGGGTATACTAGACTCGATAACTCTTCGTAATGAACTGTTTGGCTTGCCATAGTTTTCTTTTTACCCAAAGGCACTGGAATAAGATTAAACACATTCTGTGGTATCTAATCGGTATAAAAGACTAGGGTCTATTCTACTTAATATGGTAAACGAAAAAGTATAAAGTACACCGATACAAAATATTTCTCAGACCCACATATAGACCATTGTCAAATAGATTATGTGTTTATGTACAGGGATACATAAATATTCTTGGAGATCGGCGAAGCAGACAGCAGTAGCTACATCCTCGAACCATGAGGAGATTCTTGTACTTCATGAAGTTGGCAGAGAATGATGGTTACGCTCCAAGATACTTCAATTGAAGTTGTGACGTGTTCTATCCAAGATAAAACATCAACTATGTATGAAGACAATTCAACTTGCATCATTTAAGTCAATAGCGACAGAACGAAATATATTTCATAGAAGCCATTCCATTCTTATGAATTATAAAAGGCGAATGAGATTGACATCATTGAAGATATTTCAAAAGACATCTTTACAAACCTATTCATGAAAACTCTTTCACCACTTACGTTCAAGCAATTGGTACACAGAATCGGTATGCAGAAGTCTTATTTATTAATATCTTAGGGAGATAGATCTTTAGGGAGATCGACATCAGGGGGACTAGTCTCAGCCTGACGTAGACACATGCGTGTTGTACTATTTTTTTTGATAGTGTAGTTTTATCCTAGGAGGTTTTACTGACTTGAGGTTTTGATGAGGCAATATATACGCGTCCACAACCTATATAGGGCATAAAATTATACTTTTTCCCTGTACAACTTTTTGCCTAAGGGGGCTTTACTAGACAAAGGTTTTGATGAGGCAAGTCATCCTAGTATGGAATAACCCAATGGGGAGTGTTAGAAGTTGGGTCCTACCCAAGGTGGGAGCCTAACTTGGTTGGGGTGTCCTACTAGACTCCTAACAAGCCCATAGGCCTTTAGGGTTTATGGAGAGAGTTTAAGTTGGATAGGTAACCTATGTTAAAGGAGTATCCTCTTTGTAGTACATACAGAGAAATTGAATTCAATCAATAAAGATATCCTATTTTTTTACTCTCAATTGCTCTCGATAGATCTTGCATAGCTTAATCTATTATTATCCAATATGTTTTAATTTCTTTACTTCTTTAGCCAAATTTAAACCCAAAACAAGACGAGAAGAAGGAGGAAATACATGCATTATAATGGCGTAATTTCATAGCTCAAAATAGCTCGAAATTAGCTCTTATACCAAATGTACATGCGATAAAAATTAGTATAACCCAATATAAAAATAACACAGGTTATTAGCGTGGAAACTTTTGAATAGGTAAAAAATATGGCCTCTGCTTGAGGATTTAGTAACTGTAACTTTATTGCTTGAGGTTGATATTTGATTACAAGTTTTGATCTCTTGATCTAGAAAAGTTTGGTCTTGTAGTATAATATTCTTGGTCATTTCTCTTTTGGAGCTCATCCTTTTTACAAACCTCACTCTTAGTTCATTATCGTGTAGAGGCACATTCTCCTGAAAATGGGGAATGTGGTAGTTGAATGTGTAATTGCTAGTTCGCGGGAGACAAATATCTTTAACTTGTTCATATTTTATCTATAGTACTCGATCCACATTTTTTATCAGTTCGTGGTCCAGGTGTCATTGCTGATTGTGTATGTCACGTGTATAATGTGTAAGTCTGGTATTTGAGGTAATTTGAGTTTGACATAGGTCGAGGAACATATCCCTACAACCACCCCCTTGCAACTGAAGGTACATGTGGCTTTAGTTGAGAAATGTATGGTGAATGTTAGTATTTTGGAATTTGGAAATGTATACTGTGGAATTGGAATGGTTGGGGACTTGTGACTGCTGTATTAAAGACTGGATTTGACATTGATTGCACTGGAAAGAACTGATGTATTTAACTTTTGGGTTTCTCAGTAAGTGCTGCATTGAATGATGACTGCCTTGAAAATTCTTCCTTGTAATGAATGTTGTTCTTCTATAAATATAGTTAGTGTTGTATCACCAGGTATCTCTCTAAAAGTACTCTATCTCTGGAAATATTCTGTGAGGCTATCCTGTATTGACAATGGTGAGTATGAGACACCAAGTATACAAAGCCAGGGTTCTTGCTGAAGTACAGAAGCTCCAGTTGTGATATTTTGGCAATAACCCTTTGGATTTGCCTACTCCCATACTTGTTCCTCTGACGTATCATGGGATAACGAATGAGGAAGCAGTGGAGGCTGAGAATGACTATTATCAGATATGACAGTTCTATCATTTGATTCTGTCAGGTGAGCAGCACCGGGTATGTCTTCGTCTTCTTGTAGAGGATGCAGAATGTGGTATCTTCTTCTTTCCCTGCCTTTCTGAGACGGTGAAGGTTACGAAGGAAGAGACGGTGGTGGTGGTTTCAGATTAGAAGTATGCTTCTATCCTTTGGATTGGAAATATGCTTATATCTGTTAAAGCCATCTTCATTTTCTTGCAGAAATGTTTCATGTGGGAGAAGCTGCTGGTGGCGGAGTGAAAGTATTGTTGATAATTGTTATATATTGTAACCTGTAGATCTATCTGTAAGAAGTTTTTAAAATATTGTGCTTGCTGTAAAGTATTCTATAAGGAATTTTTAAGCTAATTTTTTTTCCAGTAATTATGTGTTGATACATCGAACTATAAATTAGCATGTTAAATTGAAATTTCTATAGATCGATCTGTATGTGATGGAAATTGTTAGATATATATGTGGAATATACAAAACAGTTAATTATATCGAACTGAAAGCTATTTGACCGAGCTGTAATAACAGTTAATTGTATCGAACTAAAAGTTAATTTGACCGAGCTGCATTATAGCACCTTGAAGAATAAGGTGATGTCGTAAAACAAAAAGTTAGATCTGTGTGGATATGTGTGTAAGGAAGGTAAAATATGTTTAATAGATTTTGAGATTAAGGTCAAATATCTCATATATGGGGAGCTCGCTCTGAGAAGATGGAATCAAATAAATTGTTAGCGTGATTTGAGGGTGTGGAATTTAGGGATACGGGGGGTTTAATACTTATCATCCTATATGCTGAATGGAGGGGTGGATTTGATGTGATCACAATCATTAGGTATAAATAAGGTGGAAATAGGAGGTTTAAGAAGGAAAGATGGTGAGGACTCATTCTCAGAGAGCTTGGCATGAGTCTAAGGGGCGTTTAGTAATAAAGGTTGCTGAAGTTCGTAAGAGGATATTTGGGAGGTTAGATTATGATGCCAATTTGCCTGATTTTGTAATACAGTTTGATAGTTTGACTTTGAGGGCAAGGGAAAGCGAGGTTGGGCGTCACTTTTGGTGTGAGGTATTTTGTGTATTGATCGTTGAGCCTGAAGCTCGAAAAACTGTGGTGAAGGAAATTGCCCTCGAGGAAATATCTGAGGAAGATGAGAGGATTACTTGGAATGTACTCATTAGGTATGGCGCTCCAATGCATCTTGGTTATTTTATATGTGACTATGCTTGAGAGGGCGATCCTGCTAGTTTGAATAAATATAAGTAAAGTAGAGTGATAATATTCGGTTCTTAATTTGCACCTTGTTTGTTGTAAATATTGTTGAAAATAAATATTTGAATTTTGAAATGGTGTAGCATTGGAAATGACGTCAAAAGTTGTATAGGCAGCAGGAGTAGGAGAATAGAAAACATATTATCAATTTCTTTTGTTGGAGATAAATTTTGATTACGCGTAAGTAGAGTGTATCCTCATGAGTGTGGGAAGGTGTGAGAGTGATTTTGGTAGGAGAGAGAGAAATACATTTAAATATAGGACTTGGGGCAATGATGGAAATACATTTTTACCCAAAGGGTGCGAAACGTTTGACAGGAACAGTAGAAGGGACGTCTCGTTTCCAAAACTGAGGGCGGCTTGTGTGAGCCTCAATAACTGCCAACGGTTGGAAAGAGAAAGTATAAATACCCTTTTCTCTTCTTCATCCAAACGTTTTCAAAAAAATAAGGAGACGAAAAATCTAGAGAAAGAAAGGAAAAACTGGGTTGTAGAGAATATAGGGAGAAAGTAAACGAGAGTAGTCATCGCTGCCAGAAGGAAAAGGGTTGTACCATTGTTGAGATTGAGAAAAAACTTTGTGTGTGCAGTTCTGTTGTGATAGAGGAGGCGGATGATATCTCTGATTCATTTTCTGACGTTGAAGGTTAGTGGGTTACTGTTGAATGTACTGATTTCTCCTTGGTTTGTGATTTTAGAAAAAAACATATGTGCAGGGTTTTGAAAATTGTGATTTTTAAGTATATTTGAATTTCGAAAATTTGTTATGTTAATTAGGAAATTCCTTGAAAAAGTGCATTTCAGTATAATTTGGAGTTTTGTATGGAAAAGCATATATGTTGGATTTAGAGACACTAAAAAATGGGACACTCAAGTCTCACTCAAAATGAACCACTCATCTTTCTTAGATGAGTGGCTCTTATAATAGAGAAGGTGGCAAATTGAGAAACAAGAATATTAGGGAGAAATAATGTGTCATATACATCTTTCTCTCTTTCTTCTTACCAAAAATCTTTTCAAAATAGATCTAACTCTCTCTCTTTCTCTCTCAATCTTTCTTCTCACCAAAATAGATTATTGTTAATCGAATAATCAAATTGTTGTTGTTGGTCCCCTTTTTTTAATATTTTTTTGGTGCCAAAATAATTATCGATCAATAGTGTTTGAACAATTGTATGTGTCAAAATTATCGAATGCATATGTAACGAGAATAAGATACAATCAAAGAGGGATGATTATTGTCAATTAACTCTATGATGATTGTCGAGTACCTTGTCTTGTTGACAAAAAGATTATCATTCAAAACATCTATTATCGATAATTATTACCAGGTTCACTTTAGGTCGACAATTTTTATCAGGTACAGTTCAGATTATGAAAGTTTCGCATACTCGAAATTGTCAGGTACAATTCATATTATGCAAGTTTTACATACTCAAAATTGTCAGGATCAACAATTATTGTCGGGTTCAACAATTATTGTCGGGTACAATTCAGATTATGCAAGTTTTACATACTCAAAAATTATGTCGTCCCAGTACATTGGAGAACGAGGGAAAGGATAGCAATCCCAAATTTGGTTATACACAGAAATGCACAATGGATCAAAGATATTTGAGATAAACACTTCAAAGCCTAGGATTTCTTCTTGATAGAGAAAAAGATATATAGAGTTCAAAAGATTCACAAAACGGTAGTAATAATTCTTTGAGAGTGAAACTCCAAACGACATCGATGATCCACAAGCCCTAATTTCTGAAGATGGTGATGCTCTTCAAAACCCTAAAATTGTCTCAATCTTCATAAAATCTCTCAAACAACTTCAATCAAAAACCCAAAATTATTCTTAATTGCTATTGATGAGAAGATTAAACGGGGAGTGTGATATTGAGACATGAATCCGAGAAGGGTTTGAAAGAGAGAGAAAGATAGAGAAAGCTTTTTTTCAAATTAAAGTTGTGTGTAAAAAGAGAGAGATAGACGTTAAGAGAGAGAGAGTGTGACACCTAATATCCACCTAATCTTACCTATTTACCAATTTACACATCTTCTATTATAAGAGCCACTCATCTAATAGAGACAAGTGGTTCCAATTGAGTGAGACTTTTGTGTTGGTTTGTGAGTGCCTCTAAATCCTCTCCCTATATATATATATATATATAAAGAAATTATAAAGAAATTGTTTGGAATACCTGGACCTATATATAGGTAGTGGCGTGAGAAAGCTTGTTATAAATAAGCCTCAATTTCGAGTATATGCTTGATATGGAGACTTTGACCTCTGGTCGTGTGTTCGAGGATGTACCTGTAGGAATTGATATTGTAGAATCTGTGGTGAGCGAGCTATCAACTAAAATCTCGGATGCAGTAGAGTTAGAGGTGAATAAATTGTCGTTTCCAGATTTTCCTGGTAACTACTTACCATATCCTATATATTCAGATGTGTTCAAAGAGTCTTGTAAAATTAAAGATATCCTAGGTGGTGTATGGGATGAGGTAATAGAACATCCTGAGAGGTTATTTAGGGGGTGTACGGTTGAAAATGGTGATGAATACTTTTTCTTACTTCCTGATTTAGAGTACGAGAGACGTAAGAGGGGAATGGACGAGTCGATCTCCCTTGAGTACTTCAATGGGGGTGTTAAAATTGATCTGGATGAAGGATTCTTGTGTTATCTTGCGCAGTTAGATTTTGGGCTTATGGTACTTTTAAGCAATCTGGCTAAAGGAATTTTGAATGTTATTGAGGCATGCCCTGCCCAACTGAATATGAATGTGTGGGAGGTGATAAATGTGTGTAATAATTTGAATAGAAGGTGGGCATTCAAGGGGGTGGAGAGGAGAATAACCCCTTTAGATGTGTTGCAGTACTGTGAAATATTATGCGGCGACTAGGGGTATTTACTTCTCTTCCAGTTCGTCTCGACCTCTGTTTTTTGACCTGAATTCGACAGGACGAGTATGGAATGATAATATGATATGGGTGAAAGACGAGTGTCTCCAACGAGTGGACGAGGAACCCATGAACCTTATATATAAAAATTTGAAGAAAAGTAAGTAATTGTTTACGATATCGAACTATTATTGTTGCGTTAGAGTCCTGTGCGTATGCAACAATATTTTGTGTGTATGCAGATCCTCATTTTTAAGTTACAAGAAAGGAATTGTTCATTGATGGAGTAGCTTGATAGGGATTAGAGCTCAAGATTATATTGGGGGAGCTCAAGATAAACAGGTTCAAACGGGCGAACAGCAGGTCAAAAAATGTTCAAAAATCTCAAGCTAAGAGAAAAATGGCTGGAACTGGCATGACCTCGGAAGATGGAAAAGAGGCAGTATTGCACGTCAGAGCAGTTCCTAAACTAGTAAAGGTTGTACAAATGTCGTTGAAGACGAAGCCTGTGGGGGCTACATCGATCAAATTAATTCAATGGCATCTGAAGAGGAAGGTGAAAGCCGATGGTTCTAACTCAGGAACCACGGAGAGTGTAGAGGTCGAAATGGGTTTAAAAAGAGAAAAGTGGACATTCCTGCTTCAGTGAGCGTGGTGAAGGAGGCCGAGAATAATCCTGTTGTGGAGGACGAGGTTTTAGCGGTGGAGAATAAGTTTAGGTTGGCAGCTCGAGAAGGTGGTGAGGGTTCAGACATGTCTGTGAAACTGAAAAGGTAAGTGTGATTTGTTTCTTCGTATGTAATCTCGAGCTGAAATGTTCTCATTATTGTAGGTTTCGCGTATGTTGAAAGGAATTTTCCTCGGGTTCGAGGATGGGAGGAATGAGCCCGAGAATAGAATTGCTCAGTTCGAGGCATACGTAGTACAGGAGAGAGAACATTCGACCTCTACGATAACAGACCTGAGTGATTCATTTTTGGTAACTATGCGTGATCTCGCAATAGAGGTGAAAAAGAATGCAGAGGAAGTTGTTGTTTCTCGTAATAACCTTGGTCAAAAGCTCCTGGAGGTTGGATATTCTGTGGCCGATAGGGGCATTTTGTAGAAGATGAGGAGAACGAGGCAGAAGAGGAGCCTGATGTTAAAGGTAGTTCTCCTCAGGAAATAATGAAAGGGTTGGATGCGGTCTCGGCGAGGGATGAGTTAGAGAACCGAGGAGAAAAGGATGAGAAGGTAGAGTAAACATTATAGTTTGTTTTGTTTTTGCGAGTTGAATACTGTTATTGTTGGGAATACATTTGGAGGATAATTATGGAGTAGTCTAAGATATGTTGTAAATATTGATGTGCAGGAACTTAAAGGTTTGCGCCTCAGAATTAAAAATTTAGAGAAAGAGCTAGCTAATGAGCAAAACTCTTCAGTAACTTTGTTGACTTCGCATATGGAGCTTCAGGTTAGAACAAGTTAAAAAAATTTAGAATAGCTCTATACAGAACTTATGTGGCATTGGCATAAGAGTATAGAGAAATGTAATGTAAGTAGATGTAGGTTAAAAACTTTTAGAAGTACGAAAGTAACCTAAGAAGAGCATAATCACATCGTTTTTGGAAATATAAGAAAAAGAATGGGAGTGAGAAAAAATATATACCTTGAAATAGGAGAGAATCAACGATTTTATTTGATTCTAAGATGCATTTGGCATTATCACCAGGTTGAGAAAACTTCATAGCTTGAGGGCTAAGTAGTATCTCATTTTGTTGGCTCGTGATATATAGAACTCCGTTAGATATGTGAATAATGTTGTAACCTATAGTATATTGATCGTATCTGTGAATTATGGTTAAATTGAGTTGTTTGTACATGCCGAGTTAGAAGTTCCTCGAGCCAGTGAAGAATATGCTCTTGAATTCAATTATAAGTATAAGCTCAATTTTGAAAGGATAAAAGAGGCATGTAAAGATAGCGCGGATCAATATGTCAAAGTGCATATCAAGCTTGTTAATTAAGGCGGAGAAGACTGTGAATGACCTGACCCAGCATATCAAAAGTGAAGATGCTAAAAAGGAAAAATTGCAAGGGGAGCTTGTTAGTGTGCAAAACAAAGTGGCAAATTTAAAGAGCACGGTAGAATTATTGGGAGTGGGAGGAAAGGATGTGGATGTCGCGCAATACCATATCAGAACGTTAGAGGTGGAAGCAAAAGAACTTAAGGATAAGCTTGCTAGTTTGAGGGGGCAAGTGGATAAGAAGGAAATCGAACTGGTGAACGCACGAGTTGATTTGGCTAGTGCCAAAAGTGAAGTGAAGAAGTTGAGTGGTATTGTGCAAGTTAAAAATGTTAGTCTTTGAAGTACTCAAAATCAATATGATAAACTAAATGAACGAGTGGCGAAGTTGAAGGCGGATTTGGCAAGTTCACATGGCAAGAAGGTCGAGGTTGGAGAGAGGCCGAAGAAGAGAAAGAATGACGTCGAGGTGGTGACTGCGAAGGGTGATGTGGCTAATACCCAAGCTTGAATTAAAGAGTTGTTGGTAGACTTAGTTTTCTTTCGAGTTGTCGTAAGGAAAGCTAATGAACAAGCTTGAGAGAGTGGTGATAGGTCAGAGGTTTCTCTCCTCAAAGAGAAAGAGTTAAATGAAACTATCAAGAGAAAAGATGAGATATTGAAGAATTCTTGTGTCGGGGGACGTGATGTAAATGATACGGAATTATTGGCACTATGCAGTAAATTGATGGAGTTAAAAAAATCAAACTGAGCAAGAGAAGTTGATGGGATTGGTGTCAAAATTAACTGCTGCCATGTCGGACTTAGAGAGACACTTAGAGCGACCTAAGGCCCATTACACACATTTAGATAAACATCATAAGAAACTAAAAGTAAATTTTCCTGAGTTGGCCGTTTCGAGACGACACAGGATTTCCATGGAGGAGGTACACTCGAGAGAGATAATGGCAGTAATTGCCTATTTTGTAGAAGAAGTAAAGAGACTGGAGTTTGAAAGGGATACCTTGCATTATTATTTGATATTCAAAGGTTGCATATGTAATGCTAAAGTAGATCAAGGGAATTGCCTGAACTCTATGGAAATAGATATAGGCTCCATTGCTGCAGAACGAGTGAAGGGAGGAAGAGAGATTGTAGTTGCTCAAACGTCAGATCGGATGGCTTCACAACCTCCCACAGTAGGGGAAAGTATAGCTGACCTTTCACAAGAAAAACCTGCATAAGTGACATATTGTTTATGTATGGTAGACGTTTTGAGAGATTAAAGCTAGTGTTACCTATGTTTTAGCTCGTGTCTTAGAGATAGTAGAGATCATTGATTGAAAACTAGTATTTCATTTGTTTCAATCGCTGAAATTTGGATAGATGTTGAAAGCTAGTTTTACCTTTGCTTTAATCTTTGATATGTGTATAGATGTATCGATTGAAAGCTAGTGTTACCTTTGCTTTAATCATTGAGATTGAGTAGATACTACATGTATGCCTGTAGAGAATATTGCGGAAAAGAACTTGAAAGTTTTCATTAAGTAGAAAAGGATATACAAACTGTTGGAGATTAGAATCTCACTCACTTTTGGAATGAAAAGAATAAGAATAGTGGTATTCTGTACTTGGGAACTAGGGACATAGCGATAATATCATTTCAATCTCCAAGTGTTCCAGGGGTTTGGTATTCAGACACCTTTTTTTGTCATGAGGTAGTATGATCCAAGGCCAGTGCGGCCAACGATAAAAAAAGGGCCCTCCTAATTTTCTGCGAGCTTTATAGTATTTAACTCTTTTATGCTCTAGGGAATTCTCGAAGGACTAGATCGCCGATTTGGAGCTCGCAACTTTAGATTCTTCTATTGTACGAGTTGGCTAGCATATGATGATATCGGCCTAGGTTAGCAATTGCTTAGCTCGTATCTCATCGATCCAGTTCATATGGCAAGCTAGCTCAAACTCATTCTCCTCATCTGTTAGCTCATGATCTTTGACAGGATGGTTATATTCCGTAAGAATAATGGCTTTCGTTCTGTAAGCCAGGAGGAAGGGGAAACATTTAGTTAATTGTCTTGGTGTAGTACGGTATGCCTATAAGACATAAAGTAGTTCCCGTATCCAATTTCATTTCTTTTGTGATTAAAGCCTCTTCTTGATTCCATTTACTATAATCTTGTTGTTGATTTCAGCCTGTCCATTGCCTTGGGAGTAGCAGGGATTGGATGGAGAATGAATGATGTTGTGTTTGTTGAGAAAAGCCACTACCTTTTCTCCAATGAACTGCGGCCCCTTATCGATCCGAATCAGGTAGGGGCATCCAAACCGTGTGATAATATGTTCTTAGATAAACGCGATGACTTCTTCTTCTCTAGTTCGACAAAGAGGAACTGCTTCCACCCATTTTGTAAATTAATATATTTCCACGAGTAAGAACCTTCGGTTACCCGGCATATTGGAAAATTCTCCCACTTGGTCGAGTGCCCACCTCTTCAAATGCCAGAATACTTTGCTCGTATGGAGTTCGAGTGCGCAGGTGCTCGTATCATGTGTTTATGTCATTGACATGTATCACATCTTCGTGAGTACTCCTCCGCTTGTTTTGCATTCCTGACCAGAATACTCCTTGTGTAGTCACTATGTTTGACCGGCCTGCTATATGGGAGCAACAAGTTCCTTTATGTAAGTCTTTGAGTATTCCATCTGCTTGTTGCTTGGAGAGGCACTTTAGATAAGACCCTGTTACTGATCTTTGATATAAACAGCTTGTTTGAACTGTATAACATTTCAAGTTTTCGATCAACTGTCGGCGTTCTTTGGTATCTTCTGGAAGTGGTCCGCCACATTCATTTTTGGGCCGAGATAAGCGATAAAAGGTTTCCTCCAATCATTATCCTCATCCTCATCACCCCTAGTATTGATTGCGCAGACCAAGGGGAGATCATGTTGGGGGTTAAGATCACTTCGATTTGGAGGTATCGTTCTTTTATACCCAAGATCCCGGCTAAGTAAGCCAACGAATCGGTGTGCATGTTCTCTCCACGATGAAGGTATTCAAGTATTACTTTATGGAATTTGCCCATTTTGTTAACAACGAGGGCGGCATAATCAACCATCTTGCCATTCTTTATGTATTGCTTGGAGTAGTGGTGGACTATTTGTAATGAATCTATATAGACTGATAGCTAATAAACACCTAGTTCGAGCGCTAAATCGAGCCCATGAGTCAAAGCTTCGTATTATGTGATACTATTCAAGGCTTCAAAATCCAAGTAGATTAATTTCTCGATTTTGTCATTTGATGGAGTAATCAGTACGATTCCAATACCTGACCCTGCGGGTCCTGCTGAGCCATCTGTAAGAAGTCGTCATCTTTTTCTAGTAACCCATTCAGCTTATTCGTCAAAGGGTTTGGTAGGTTGATCTTATGTTATTCCTTCTGAGAGATCAAGGTCATGCTCCTCTCAATTTGAATCTTCTACAAAAAAATATGCTAGAAAATCAGTAAATGCCTGACCTTTTCTGAATAGCGTTTTTCGAATTTGATATCATGTTCTCCCAAGCCTATAAACCATTATTGTACTCTTCTTTATTTTTTTATAGAACTTCTCGAAGTGAGTAGTTTGTCATAACTCTGACTGAATGAGCTTAGAAGTAGTACTTGAGCTCTTGTGATGTGTAAACGAGAGTTAGAAGGAGTCGCTCGATCTTGAAATATCGTGTTTCTGCAGGAGTGAGAGTTTTACTAATAAAATATACCAGCTTCTCAATCTTTCCTTTGAGTCGAATGAGAACTTAGCTGAGAGAGTTGTCAGTAACTGCGAGGTAGATGATCAATTCCTCATTGTCTATTGGGGTACTCATGATGGAAGATTTCCTAAGATAGGTATTGAGTTCCTAAAAAGCTTATTCGCATTCTTATGTCTAATCGATCTCGTCATTAGGTCGAACATTGCCCGTTTGGTACATTCTCGAAGTAACAGAAATTGTCATCGACATCGATCTGAAGACTTAGAGACAAACCTATTGATGGCGGCAATTTTGCCAGCAAGCTTCTGAACGTCTTTCATTGTTGCTAGAGACGACATATTGAGCAGAGCTCGAATTTGATCCGGATCGGCATCAATCCTTTTCTTGTTAATGAGTTGTCCTAGGAATTTTCCCGAGTGCACTCCGAGTTGACATTTATCGGGATTGAGTTTCATCCTGTATGAATGCAAGATGTGGAAGACCATATCGAGATCTGTGATATGATCCTTCTTCTGTAAGCTTTTGCAGAGTAGGTCATCAATGTATACTTTAACGATCTTCCCTAAGAATGCTTTGAACATTATTGTCATTAACTTTTGGTAAGTTGTACCAGCGTTATTCAGTCCAAAAGGCACGACTCTATAACAATAGAGCTCTATTTCAGTGATGAAAGTGTTATTTTCCTTATCGTCTTCTAAAAGTGGCATCTGATTATATCCGGAAGTTATATCCATCATGGTTAAGAGCTCGTGTCCTGCCGTTGAATCAAAAATTTGATGAATGATTGGAAGATGAAAACTGTCCTTCTGAGTGTGTTTGTTTAGATCCGTGAATTCCACACAAACTCGAACCTTCCTATTCTTCTTTGGAACTGCGACAATGCTAGAAATCTAATCTGGGTATTTAGCCTCTCAAATGAATATGACTTTGATCAGTTTATCGATCTCATTGTTGACTTCATCTTGGAGACGAGGTGATGGTCTTCTCTGTTTCTATTTGATTACCGTGACGTTGTTGTTCGACTCCTGACATTCTCTGTTCATTCGCAAAAAGTGAACGAGGGCCTCCTTTTTGTGCTAGACCAGCATGGTACCAATATAAGTACCTCTGCTATGTCCATAAATGCCTATGTATTTTATAGGTTCTTTTGTTGAAGGTTGGTCATCGGTATGACCAGCTTTCTGTAATTGTTATACAACAAATCTGTCGGATGTGTTGTGAATGGCAGAGGCGGTATTTTTACAAGCTCGAGAAAGCTTTTGTCTGCCTTTGATTTCATAGATGTCATTGTTATGTTTGAAACGAAGTATTTGATGATATGTGGAAACGATTGCTTCCATGTTGTAAATCTAGCAGCAGCCCATAATCCCTAAGTAACGAGATTTGGTGTTAATAATATAAAACACAATGTCAGTTGTGACAGGTCCAGCAATAATGGGTAGGATGATCTTACCAACTCGTTCTTCCTTAGAGCCATTAAATCCACTGATATCAATGTCGCTTGGTATAACCTGATCAGTTAGTCCCATTTGCTCGATTATGCTCTAAAAGAGGATTTTGATACCGTTACCAGTATCAATCATCATGGTATGCTTGGCAAATTTCTTCATCTTCAGCATGAATAACCAGAACATCATGATGAGGAAATATGATGTGACTGATATCGTAATCCTCAAATAAAATTCCAAGTCGTCGATTGCTTGATTTAGGAAGGAGTTTAAGTTCTTTATCCTAAACGGTAAGGTCGCAGCATTCCATTAATCAATTCGTTTGAATCTTGTAGAGTTGTTGATTTGATGGATCTCGATCATGCTGTTGTGGTACATATGGTATAAGTGTTTTTCCTCAGACTGATCTTCGACTTGAACTACTTTGACCTGCGTCTTATAGCTTCCATTTTTGTATCCTTCCAGGTCGATAATGTACTCGTTCATTCTCCCGTCTTTGAAAATATATTTCAGAAACCTCTATAAAGCATAATAATTATTAGTTTCATGATGAGTTACTTTGTGATTCATGCAGTGCGGTTTTCCTTCAATCGGTTCCAGTGGTTGAGATATACGATAGAACTTGTCTTTCACCATTATGGGACAAATTTGGGTAATAAATTGATTTTCCGAGATTTACTTGTGTTTGCTTTAGTACCCTTTTGATCACCCTGGTCCTCCTTCAGTTCACTGTTACGATCTGTATTTGGACCTTTTGTGGTTAGGACAGATTTAGTAAAATTATGCCTTTCGGTCATCATCCTTTCCAGGTCGACATATCTATTGACCTTGGTAATTATGTCTTCCATGGTCGTTTGTTCAAGAAGAGATGTTCCTTTTCTTTGCAATCGATCTGTAGTGCATTCGTAAATACATAAATGGCTATTTTCTTATCGAGATTGTCAACTTTCCATGCGAGCTCCAGAAACTTCTTTGCAAAGACCTCGAGCTTCTCTCCTTGAGACTGTTAAAGACTAATAAGAGTGTATAAATTCTCTTCCTTGTCTTTATTGTGAGTATACATTTTGACAAAGATCTTCTGGAATTGGTTGAATGTGATGATGGAATCTTGAAGTAATGAATGGAACCACCATAGTGGTTCTCCCTGCAGACTTGTGGCGAACAGAAGACGTAGAATATAGTTTAGATTTAAATATAATCCTAGTGAATCACGGAATTGCTGAATGTGCTTCTTCGGATTAGTGCCTTTGTATTTACGTATCTTGGGGGTATGGAACCTTGTTGGTACTTCTATATCAAATAACTCTTTGACAATCGAACTACCTTGTAACTTTGTTAAATCGTTGTTACTGCCTAGAGCTTGAGCTTCAATCAACTCCTTGATACATTGATCTGTGTGCTCTCGTGTGATGCATTGACGTGGTTCTTGAGCGACTTGGCGTGATGGTGGGGGATTATGAGTATTGGTGCCCTCGCTCAAGCATTTACGAGCTGGTATCCTGGGTTGAGGTCGTTTTTCCTCTTCTTGACACTTGGAAAGCCGACGACCTCTACTGATGTCAGACTGATATTATCATCCCAAATATATTGAAGCTTGTGGGTCATTATGAAGACCTTTGTAAATGGCTTTGCTAGCTGCTTCTCGAGGTCCCAATCTTTCCCGTACAGAAATTCGGGAGTTCGCTAAGAGCTGATCACGATCTCTGGCAAGGGGAGCTTGTTGATTATCTTGAACAGCTTGCAAGGCGGTCTGTATTATTGTCATCTATTCTTCATGTCGCTTAAATTCTGTTTGACGAGTTTGATGCTTGCTCTCGAGTTCCTGTCGGCAAAGCTCGCGGTCATGGACTAACTAACGCTTGAGCTCGTTACGTTTCTCTATTTTGACGTGTAGGTTCGCCCTTAGTTCTACGAGTTGATCTGGTTTGACTGAAAGATCAAGCTAGACTCATATTATCGGTCACTTGGAAGTGACCATGATTGGAAATGGATAGTTTAGTAATTGTATGCCTTAGGATATCTTATAAATGTCTTTTTTCTCATAGACGACGCCAAATGTAATGGGGTTATTTCGTAGCTAAATTAGCTCTTACACCAAATATACCTGAGACAAAAATTAGTATAACCTAATATAAAAATGACACAGGTGATTAGTGTAGAAACCTTTGAATATGTGAAAACCACGACCTCTGTTTGAGGATTTAGTAACTGTAACTTTATTGCTTGAGGCTGATATTTGATTACAAGTTTTGATCTCTTGAGCTAGAAATACTTGGTCTTGTAGTGTAAAATTCTTGGTCCTTTCTCATCTGGAACTCATCCTTTTTATAGTCCTCACTCTTAGTTCGCTCTCGTATAAATGTACGTCCTCCTAAAAATGGGGCAGGTGGTAGTTGAATCTGTAACAGCTAGTTCGTGGGAGACAGGTGTCTTTGACTTGCTTATATTTTATCGTATTTATCGACCCCTCACCATTCAGATTTTATCATGGTATTTTGATTTTATCACGATATTTTTGTCACTCATTTAAAGTGCTTTAAGTTGTAATACTTCCAATTTTGTTAATTATCAGTGGTCGAATCACTGATAATATCATGAAAATACCAAACCGACAAAAAATGATATTTATCTAGGTATAATCAATTTATCATTGATATTTTGATCTATCGGATATAGGTAAATTAGGGTTTCTAAAAATGCTGTCCTTTTTCTTCTTATAATTGTAGTAAATTAGATTTATTTATTTGTGTTTTTTCAACTACAGGGTTTTTGTTGTTTTAAAATATAATAATATATTATTATTATTATAATCATGGGGACATCAAAAGATCTCTTGAATAATCTTAATGTTATACTATGTGCTAGTTTGGAAATGAAGGGGAATGGGTAATGCCAGGACCATTAATAAGCCTCTCCTAATCAGGTTTATAGAATTGGGGTGTTGGCGATTCTAGAACCTTTTATTAAAGTTTTTAATTTGAATAGTGTAGCTTTAAAGCCTTGCTTTCTACATTTTATCTTCCAGTCAGTTGCTACATTGTGAACTGTGGGTGAACTTGCCCTTTATCCATCATTTATGCCAAATGCTCGCCTACGGAGAAGATCTATGTAAGCTGAATTGGAGGCTTTTGCTTTTCAAATTTGTTGTGTTTGTTTGTAGCTGATGGTTTTAATGTGATGTGCTTCGAAAAACTTGGTAGTTGATCACCTATAGTTTGCAGCAGGATTGGTCTCTGATGATGACAAGGTACTGTAGTAATGGATCCTCCTCTGGGTTCTTTTTTATTATACATTCTTGGAAGTTAGTGTGAAGGGTGACCCTTCTGGTTGCTATTTTTTCTTATTTTTCTTTTTAATGCAATTTAGAAGACCCGTATGGCTGCTGATAAGAGTTCTTCAATGGTGTTTATCTCCCTTTGCTTTGTTCATAACTTTGGCTCGAAAAGGAAAACACCATAATTGCTTGGGGTTTTTCATCATATTTGCTAGTCCCAATGTCCAATGTCAGAAAGACGTATTTTTGTTATGAAGTTGGAAGCAGCTTGTGTCCGGAATTGATCCAATGACCACTTGTTAGAAAGCTAATTTACTCTCTAGTGAGGCGGAATGATTATGATATATCATGTTTTAAGTCCGATATCGATCACTTGTTTAGTATGCTTCTTCCCAGTTAAGTGTTGGATAAACTGGATGGTAGTTTTCATTATTTCTCCTGGGGCAGTTTTGAGAGGAAGTTCAAGAAGTAGGTGGTTTAGTGATCTTTTTGAGAGTGCCTAAACTGGAGAGTTGGGTCTTAGTGATTTAAGACACGTGAGAGATAGTTTTCCAATGAAAATGGTTTGAAAACTATTTGATTATTGCTGTCTTTCTGCTGATTTTTTGAGAATATTTATTTTTGGTATTTCCTTTAGAGAGAATTATACTTTTAATCCATATTACAAAATATTACGGAGAAGCTCTTTGATATAATATCCACTAGTAGTTATTGGGTGCACGGTAAGGGAGAAATCAATTTTTTGTGTTCAAGGTTGTTCACTAATATAAGTTTAGTTAGAGAGTTAAATATAGATTTGGCCAACAAATCACAGTGAAGGAGGTATAACAAGAATATGGTGTGTTGCACTTAGATGTGCTTCATGCTGAGACACCCTTAAACTGGAAAGAGATATACCTAGGATATTTACTCTTTTGAACGATGAGGATGTTGCAGTTTGGCATAACAATGGATGGCCATTTCACTATAAAGGCAAATCCAACACTCTCAAATTTCGAATAATAAGTCACGTGGTCGTAGCCACGACCACGCATTACACATTTCGTACGTGTGCACACTTTCTTATTTAGTTCTTGCTATTTACTTTAATTGTATTATAATTAGGAGAAGTTTCTTAATTAGAGTCTAGCTAGGGTTTCTATTTGTGTTAGGTCTATTCTCTTATAAAAGAGAACCTAAGCTTAGTTTATTTTATATGTTGGCATGAGAGAGAGAAAAGTTTAACTTTAGAGAGATATGTAGAGTTTGGGATAAATCTCATAAACCATAAGTCTTTTAACCTTTTATTTTATACAATTGAGAGAACTTAGTATTAATTAAGGTTAATTTAGCTTTCACAAATCTAGGGTTACGGCTATTGCTTACTCGAACCTCGTTGTCACTTAACATCGATTTCAAGCAATTGATTGGGATAAACCCCCAATCTTTGATGAGTCTCCAGGAGAGGTAATTACTTTGTAGTTTGTTGATTTGTCTTGGGATGAGTTTGAAGACTGTCGAAGTTAGAGTTCCCATCAGTATTTAGGACCAAACGATGAAGTCACACACGAAATTTTTTGAACAACAATTTGTTTCTCTATTTGTGGTGAAGGACTTGTGGAAATTCTTCCCATTTTTCTTATGGGGTTTAGGGTTTCCCTCGACCATGTTAGCCTTGGCATCGTAAGAATGAACAACATCCTTCTTTTCGTTGGATTTTTTGTCTTCTTCGATCCTTAGCCTTACGATCAGTTCCTCCAACTTCATTTCTTTCCTCTTATGCTTCAGATAACTTTTGAAGTCCTTCCAGGATGAAGGCAACTTCTCAATTATCGCAGCAACCTGAGAAGATTCACTTAACCTCATACCTTCTGCACGAATATTATGCAGGATAATTTGCAGTTCCTGTACTTGACTGATTACAGTCTTGGAATCCACCATTTTATAATCCAGGAATCTGCCAACTACAAATTTTTTCAGTCCGGCATCTTTCGTCTTATACTTATGGTCTAAGGATTCCCACAGTTCCTTTGCAGACTCCGTTGGACTGTACACATTATACAATGTGTTGTGCAACCCATTCAGAATATAATTCCGACATAGAAAGTCAGAATGAATCCACGCCTCCACTGCTGCTACAGTTGTTAGGCCAGATTCTTCCTCCTTCAACTCTGGTTTGTCCTCCTTGAGGAATTTTGCTAAGTTTAGAGTTGTGAGAAAGAATAGCATCTTCTGCTGCCAACGCTTAAATTCAATGTCGTTGAACTTCTCAGGCTTCACCTTCAAAACGTGTGGGTTGCCTTTTTCACCCTCCTTCTCAGTGAGATTCACCATTGCTGCAGTTTTTGATCACACAGAAAAAATTAGTCTGTCTTAAGCTTGTACTCTACTCTGCATGAAAAACCAACACCTCTTAAGGAGATGATCGAGTCTAGTGTATACACACTATCTCCTTAAGACAGATTCGCCCCTGCCACAGTGCTTTACAGGAATATAGGCCCCTGTCTCCCAGGATACAACGATCAGTCGCAAAAAGAAGAAAGCACTTCTATCTTTCTGCCAAACAAACTTTGATTGCGTCTGTTTTCTCTTTTTAAAAAGACTCAAGAAAACTCTAAAAAAAACTGATTATAATAAATGAAAACGAAATTGGGTTATATAGAGCATAGGTGACTCTTCACCAAGAGTCACACCTCAAGTTAATGCCTCTTCACCAAGAGTCACACCTCAAGTTAGTGCCTCTTCACCAAGAGTCACACCTTAAGGTGCGCCTGTTGGAGACACCCCAAACCCAAAAAACGACTAAGTGTTTAAAAGGAATCCCCATGAGCCCATGTTCCCAAGGCCCAATCATAGACTTATAATAATAAACGGGTTTCTTAGGTCGAGCAAGCCCATGGGTAGCCCATGCACCCAAGCTAGCTTGCACACATGGGCCGCACATGTCGCACATGCACGTGTGGCCCACCAACTTTCACACACATTACAACAAAGTAAGTGTTTGATTTACTTATATAGGAGAGTTGTGATTCCCTCATATCCAATGTGGGACTAAAACCACTTAGTTCCACCATTCAAACTTAAAGGAAAAACAAATCATATTGTATTTTCCAACACCTCAAGCCCTAATAAAGAGTAACACTAGGTCCCACCAACCTTAACTTGGTGTAACAATTGGGCACAACCAATAACACCTATACGACCTATTAACATGTGTGTTCGTGAACCGGAAGTTAAAACATTGAGTAGTTCCGGTATAGATGGAAAATCCAACGGAATTTACAGAAGCTACCTCATCTGCATATGATTGTCTCAAATAGGCTTACATCAATCACGTGCTCCATTTTTTGTATGAGTTGTCTAGTAAGGTGAGGGTAGCACTCAAGTTGGATAGAATAGTTATGGTCTCCAAAGTCTAGTTCTAGGGCTTTGGTCTTGTCCTTCCATTGTACCTATTATTTTCATTGTTAGTATGTTCCAAACTTAGTCAAAACGAAAAAAGGAAGAAATTTTTTTTTTCTAATTAATTTTTTTCTTCTTGTATAAACTTAAAGGGGTTCAGCTTATTAAGGTGACGCTGGTGCCATTCTTCTTTTTCTTTTTAAATTATAAAAAGTTTGGATATTTTCTTGTCTTAAAATGAAATATATTGCTAGAGGCAAAAAGAGTAGAATTGAAGAATAAAGAGGGAGAGATAAGATAACATGGTGGTTTGAAATGGGAAAAAGATAAGTGATTACCTAAGAATGTTCACTTCAGTTAGCACAATAAAATCTAATGTAATAAAAAAACGCCATTGCAACACAATCTTAACAGCTAGATATCTCTAAAATTGCTAAAACTGATGTATGTCTTTGTTAGTATCAATGACAATGGGTTTTGGGATTCTCCTCCTATATTTATTGATGATCTTATACCATCCAATATATTTTTCTTTCAGTTTCTTCAAGTCGATGCTTCAAGAGATGTGGTACATAAGGCCTACGACTGATTGAAGTATGGACTTGGACGAGTACAGCTTTGTTGATTAAGAAGTCCATTAAGAAGGTAATATGAACCTTTTTCTTGTTAGTTGTATACATGCCAACTTCTGGTATATTTTCAATCGTGTGATTCTCAAATTGGTATGCTGTTTTATATATTGGTGATCTAGCTTTATAGATCCGTTAAGTTAAAGTACCAGTTTTGAGAAACAGTAAATGTTTTAGGACCAATGGGCATCTGCATACAGATTCTTGAAAAGGTCGTACAAAGTGAAGAGTTGTGAATCACTTTTATAGAAGGTCTAAATATAAAATGTGCCATTAAAGTTCCGGGCACTTTTTTTTGTCAGTTTTCATGAAGATCATTTGCTTTGCATAGATATTGTTGAATAACTACACTATGTTCAGAAAATCGTGATATGGATTAAAAGCATAACAGGGATTGGCTTTGCGAGTATACAAACGAGTAGCTATTGCTACTCTGAATCAATATATTTGAATCTCTCTGAAATATAGGCGCGAGGCAACATAAGTACAGTTTCCTTCTTTATTCTCTCTCTTTTTGGTATAGCTCTTTATTTCCCTCACTTATAACATAGTAGTTTGTTAATTTTGAAAATAAAACATATTTTAACATCCGGATTTTTGCTTCCAGGGTTTGCAGGTTTTGAAGACAGTATTGTCAGAATAAGACCTCCTAGAGAAGCAAGCAAGTAGACACTGCTGAAAAGAAGTGAATGACACACTACGTTCAAAGAACTGAGTAATGAAGAATACCAAAACGCTGAATGTAGAGAACATTGTACATAGAACATTTCTACAAAGTGCAGCGTTAACAAAAAGTAGTCATGGGTTGGGGATATCTGCTATTGGTGTACGACAGGGAATGAAAACCAAAAACTCAACGACTGGCACTAATCACTGACAGTGATCAGAACACGGAAGATTCGGCTGACTGAAAATTCTTCATTTTCAGATCTTGGTCCTAGGCTATTGATCCCCCGTAAAATTTCTTCTAGGGGTGTAGGATGGATCATGTGCAGAAACCTATATCTTACTGTCCAGGCAGCCATAGAATCAGGATTAAATGTCATTATGTTATCCAACATATCAGAGTTTGTGAAATTCGGTACTACACCATCAAATGATATTCTGAAAATATTTGTGTGTTTATTTTTCAATTCGGGATTTAGTCGCAATTAACATTTTTGGTCTACTGACTTTGCATTACTATATCAAATCCATTTAGAAGCATCATTATGACTCTATGAGAATCTTGTCTCGGTCATTTAACTTCATTGGAAAGATATAACACACACATATCGATTGCTTCGAGAAGTCCGTCTTATGATAATACAAATCTTGTGGTAGCATGGTTACTGTAATTGTATGCAAATACTGTTGGAATAAAGTACAATCACTATAATCAATAAATTAAAGATTAATATGATTCTACTAACCTGATTTCCTGCTCTCTGTTTAATCACCTATTCTTGAGTAGAGTCTTCCCTTAGATTGGCTGCAGAACTCAATGGGATGGTTTTTTGTAGTGTAGCCTCTAAGAGGGACTTCATCTCTATTTAAACTGATAGGGTTTGAGTGGTCTTCCCATTATACCCTCAAGCCCTAATAAAGAGTAACACTAGGTCCCACCTACCTTAACTTGGTGTAACAATTGGGCACAACCAATAACACTTATACGACCTATTAACATGTGTGCTCGTGAACCAGACGACAAAGTAAAGAGTAGTGCCGGTATAGATGAAAAATCCAACAATCTCCCACCCGGAACTAACTTGATTTTTAAGAAAAAATAATTTTAGCCTGATTCACGGTGTTTTATGAAAATCGGATGGCCATCTTTTGTTTTTTAAAACCACACATGATAATTTGTCGAAGGCAATATTACATCGAACTTGACTGTCACTCTACGACTACAAAGATGACTAACACAGTTCACGGATGAATTTTGGTCAGGCCTTTGGGCACATGCCTAATTTATATCGTGGACATCAGGCTAGCAACCTCAATAGCTTTCAAGTGTAATTTCTTTACTGGTGGAGTTTAGTGTGTGAATGGCAAATGTACACCATAATGATGTGCTGGTATATTTCTATTAGTGTCCTGCAACATGTGTTTACCAGACACATATCATTTTAATATTTAGACAAACCGTCATGCAAAGACCATCGTTCATACTGAAATGAAGGCAAAAGGATGTGGAGCCTACCCATATCCAGCCCAAGCAAACTTGAGAAACATTCCAGTATTCTCTATAGGCACTTGATACTTAGACAACCGTCATGTGATAAAATCACTCGTATCCAAAACTTTATTACAATTGCATACTTTAAACTGAATATGCACACATATAATAACGGATCCAAATATAATAGCAGCTAAATAATCAAAATCAAATCTGAATGTCGACTAAAATGATAATCGGGAATAACTCTCTTATGGATAAAGAATCATAGTGCAGTAACAGTAAATAAATCAATAACTACTCCCACATAAAATAGCGATCCTCAAGGAGACTCCAGTAATCTCATACGTGGAACATGTCCCCTGAAAGCTGGTATCAAAAATCCCTTAATAAGCGGATCAACAATCATCTCTAATGTCGAAAAATGAGGAATCTCGATAATCTGTTGTTGTACTTTATCAATGACAACGTGATACTTAATGCCAATATACCTGTTATCCATAGTCACATTATCATTTTTAACATACTTGATGACTGCCTCATTGTCACAAAATACTCCTTATGGTCTAGGAATCGAATCAACAACTTTTAGCTCATTAATAAACTGTTTGAGCCATCCAGCTTATCGAGAAGCCTCGTAACAAGCAACATACTCTACTTCCATAGTCGAGAAAGCTACAAGAGACTGTTTGGCACTTCTCCACGAGATAGTACCATGGGCAAGCATAAAAACATAACCCGAAGTAAATTTCTTGTCATCTTTGTCCCCTGCAAAATCTGAGTTAAAGTAGTCCAAAACCATGAGCTCATCTGATCTCCTATAAACCAATTTGTGATCTGTAGTCCTCTTCAAATAGTAAAAAAATTTCTTTGGGTGTATGCCAGTGAATAATGGAAGAGTTCTGTTGGTACATTCCAACAACAAAACTGATGTCGGGTCTCATACATATCATGTCATACATGAGGCTACCAACTACTGAAGAATACTCCTCAGCAATATCTAAAGAAACTGTTTCGTGCAGCATCGTCTTCCTGAAGATATCTCCCTTCACAATAGGGACTTCACCTGCTATGCAATCCTGCATGCTATACCTCTTCAAAACTTTATCGATATACGCACTCTGAGACATGCCAAGTATCCCTCTGGTCATGTCTCGCTCAATCTTGATGCCAAAAACATAACTTGCATCTACCATATCCTTCATATCAAAATACTGAGATAAGAAATCTTTCGTCTCCTAAATAAACCAGACGTCACTGCTAGCGAGCAAAATATCGTCGACGTACAAAATCATAAATGTAAAACGTTTCCCACTCTGTATGACGTATATACAATGATCCATTTGCATACAATTACCTTAGATCCTAAAAAAAAATGTCAAGTCCCACACAGAGTTTTGAGACATATAATTCATCTCCACCGTTGTGGCATTACACCACTAATGTGTAGAACTACTAGCCATAACCACACTGTAAGATACTGAATCCTCGAAATCAAACAAATCCCCTTCAACTGAATAAAGATGGTAATCTGAAGAAAAAGCTAAACGCCTCTCTCTGGAGGATCTCCGAGTAGGAGCAATAGACTGTATTGGAGGTAGAATAATAGGGAATTGAACGGGAGCGGGTGAAGGAAAAAATTGAGTAAGAACTGGTACTACGACGGGTCTAGAACTGTACTCGTCACAATGTCAATATCAGATAAGCGCGGAAGCAAAGCAACACTGGTCGGAATAGCAGTAGGACTCTGAGTTTCAAAACCCTCCTCATAAATAATCTCTCTATGAAATGAGCCTGAGCACACTCAATAATCTCCATGGGTCGAGAAGGATAATAAAACCTGAATCCTTTCGATCTCTCTGGGAAACCAATGAAGAAACAGGTAACAGTCCTTGAATCTAACTTCTTGATAAACGGGTTAAACAGTTTTGCCTCTGCAGGACAACCCCAAACACGTAAGTGACTAGGATTTCTCCTAGTCCGTAGATCATAAGGAATAATTGGAATAGAATGAGAAGGAACTCGATTCTGAATATAGACTGAATAACGTAAGCATTCTCCCCATAAATTTACATGTAAATCAGTATGACATAACATGCTACGAACCATGTTCTGATAAATTCGATTACGGCGTTTACAAACACCGTTCTGCTCTGGTGATCCAGGTGTAGTGTACTGGGCTACAATACCCTGATCCTTTAAATACTGATAGAATGGTCCCGAATGTTGACCGTCAAGATCGATCTTAATACTCGCCCCCTCGATCTGACCTGACAACCTTGATCTTTCGATCTAACTGTTTCTCAACCTCTAACTGGAAAGACTTGAATACATCAAGTGATTCAGACTTTTAGTGGGAATATCAACCAAATTGGATTCAAAACAAACATAAACGTGCGAGCGCACATTGCCACTGCTATCATACTTCAGCGATAAAAGCTGAGATAAGTTACTGTACTGCCTTCCCTTGGCGGAACTCTCAAAATTTTTGTTAATGACATCTGACTTTTCTTTTCCGGTACCTTTCCAGTGAGAGTAGTTAGAGTCCGTCAAGGTTTCAATATTAGTCAATTGGTTCTGGATCATAGGGTCCATAGCTACATGAACCAGAGACTAAATATTAAAGACGTGCCAACAATTAAATTTTATGCACGTTGAACTTGATGTTTTTAATCTCGATCCTACCTGGGGTTAGGATGGTCGAGTCAGAGTGTATATAATATTTATGGTATGGATTATTCACTCTGCGGGTACAGCTATATATCATCAAATCCCTCCTTTGGGTGGTAATTTGACATACATTGCCCCCTTGTTGGTGATCACTCACGCTCAAGACTAGACTGGCCACTTACAGTTTGACTCGAGATACTTCCTCACCTTTGGGCCGAGGGTTATCCTCATCTCCCTGTACCGTGTAGCCTATCTTGACCCACTAATTAATTAGAAGTTTCTTAGCCTCCTTTGGGTGGTCTAATAGTTTCAAGTTTAATTAGTGCAAAGTAATCTTAGTGAGACTTTTACGAGATAATCTCAAAATTAGGAGAAACGTTCAACTCCATGGACAAAACTTCTTTGGGCGTATTTGCCAATTTTATATCCCGCCTTCCTAACGACTACTTGATCTCACTTAAACCCTATTGGAGATCCTTGGGAATCAACGCCCTATAGCCATTAATGGTAGATATTATTATCCAATAAAGAATAAACAATGAATGAGTCATTGCTAATAATCACTAAAAAATATATTGTAATCCCTTAACAGGGTCACCATATATAGAATATTCTTATACTAGAGTTGTTGTTGATAACTTTTACTCAAGATAGTGTCCAACTAGCCAACAAATTAATGTTACAATTCATGATGCGACCTTAAGAATATCGCTCAAATTGTTGTCCGTAGAGAGAGATCAATGTACAGTCCTATATATTTCTCTAAAGTCTAAATATATAGACATTCGACCATGTCTTATGAAAACATCATAACATGCCGATAAATCTCAATGTTATATGCTATATAACAATATATAAGCTAAACTAATATCATATGAGCTGAGCTCCTACAAATATTAGACTATCATATCGACAACAATAAGTAAGAACAGAAACCAATACAAAAAAATGCATATTTCATACCAAAGGCCTGACCAATTGGATACGGTTTACCATAATACTGGGCTATATCCATTAATGATATATATAATCAGATAATGCAACTAAACAATAATCAGGTATTAAATCACGTTAAACTAATATGCATCATCCTAAGTGCATCCATAACCAAAATACAACTTGATAATAAGCAGTTAGAAAGCAACGCAATAATAATTCACAAATACAAGAGTATAAGTTGTATAGTAAAACCCCAATCTCTCCTCAATCTGATTCATAGAACCCAATCCTCTAGAACCCTAAATAACCGAATAAACACAGATTCGCAGGGATTCAAAACCACAACATAAATAAGATTCGGCAACAGTACAACAAAACCAATCTCAGATTCAGCAAAGAACCCTAAATCAATCGTTGAACAGCAGAACCCGAAATCATATATGAACCCTTTGAAAAACCCATAAAGTATGAGAGATTAATAAAGCAAGGATGAAAAATACTCTCTCTATCATGAACAGTGATCGTGAACAGTGATTATGAACATTGATTATGAACAGTGGTCGTGAACATTGATTATGAACAGTGATTATGAATTACTGATCATAGAGATTATGTACCCTAGCGACTGATACCAATTGTTGGAATAAAGTACAATCACTATGATAAATAAATCAAAGATTAATATGATTCTACTAACCTAATTTCCTGTTCTCTATTTAATCACCTGTTCTTGAGTAGAGTATTCCCTTAGATTGACTGCAGACCTCAATGGGATGGTTTTTTGTAGTGTAGGCTCTAAGAGGGACTTCCTCTCTATTTAAACTTATAGGGTTTGAGTGGTCTTCCCATTATACCCTCAAGCCCTAATAAAGAGTAACACTAGGTCCCACCTACCTTAACTCGGTGTAACAATTGGGCACAACCAATAACACCTATATGACCTATTAACATGTGTGCTCGTGAACCAGACGACAAAGTAAAGAGTAGTGCCGGTATAGATGGAAAATCCAACAAATACTAGTCTATTTAATCAGATGCTTATCAGCCCGTACTAATTCAGTTTTTTCATTAATCAAAATGGTTGTTGCTACTCTCAATCCTAAATCATTCCATATGATTACGGCCATACTAGACTAATGAAAGATAAAAAAAAATTAAAAATGTTGTGTGATGACTGAGGTGTTGACTGCTAAATGAAAGTCGGTCAGGAAAAACACACACAACACATTATAATAATTATTTTTTCCCGAAGTAAAACAGCTACTCAAAGGAGGAGACAGTCACTGAGTGAGGCATATTAGTACAGTCATATATAATGCATTCATTGTTTTCCCTAGTTGTGCAAGTTGATGTGCAATAAAATTCCAGTTTCAAGGCACATGAGCAAAAGTGGAGAAGCCAAAAAATTGACTATTGAAGAATGTCGGATAATAAGAGGTCCGCTGCCATCCAGTCAATATCTACAACCTTCTTGTTCAAAAAAATTCACTACGGTTAGATATGCCCAAAAAAGAACCATGCACCTCCTCTTTTACTTACCAAATCCCTCGCCACAATGCCTTATTTTAAAGTGTAGCCATTCCGCAACCAATGATTTCAATTTTATAAGTGACCTCATATCTTAGTCTAAGCTATTAGAGGTTTTTTTTTTATAACAAGCCTTACTCTGTTGGAGATACTTTAATAGTGGACCACAACATGCTCTTAAAGCATCTCCAGCAGATAGTTTGAGTTTGGGTATGGGCTCTGACAGAGGGCCCACAAAAAACCCAACCCAAATTTCACCTCTCCCAGTAGCTAATGACGTGTATTTTTTTTAATTGCAATCAAAACACCGTGCGGTATTCTGATTATCGCGCGGTAAAAGGATTACCGAATACCGCTGCTTCATCTATTAACAAATAACAAACCCAACTCGACTCTCTCCATACTGTTTTATCATCTCTCTCAATTCGAACCCAAAATTTGAAAAAAAAAATCCAATTCTTTGCAAAATCAAATAGAGATGTCAGAGGGAGACCCACATCCCATTACATTCCCTGGGTTTAGAGGGATAAAAAATTCAGAGCTTGTTGTAACTCGGTCGAGGTCTAGAAGGAAGAAAAAAGAGTTGTATTTGAAGAGGTCAAACATAATGAAGGCATACCACCCCCAACCCAAAAGTAATGTTCCAACCAGGTATATTACCGCGCTCCTAGACGGCCAAACTCATATATATCACACTGGTAAGGATCTCACGGTAAGTTTTTCGTACATTATGACTTTGTTATTTCCGTTAATCAAGTGTTTGACAAAATGCTTCAATGAACAGAATCGGGATTCGATGCGTCCGCACGACACATTTACTACGATAATAAAAGTTCAGAATAAGATTTCCACAATTCTGACAATAAGGGATCTCGTGGTGAAGATATTCGGGAGGTTTATGGATATACGCTTGGGTAATTCTGATAATCGGCTAATTCAGGCGCTAATAGAGCATTGGTGGCCGATAACTCACACTTTTTGTTCCCGTGTGCTGAGATAAGAATCACTTCAATGAATTTCACAATGCTGACATCATTGTCAATCGGCAAATATCCTACACATGTGCCGTATGACGACCGATGAAGTGTTTTATCCGAGGTGAGGCAATTGCTCCCTCACATCGAATCCAACAATACAAAGAGATGGAACGTCATCATTGCACATTTGAGAACATACTTGACCATCACAGATGATTGGGAGGATGATATTACGATTGTTCGTGGTTTTATCCTTTTTATGATGGGACATTTATAGTTCCTAACGGCCAACGACACCGTCCCGCTTGGGTATCTAGAGGATGTAGCCGATTTGGATAAAGTTATCGAATATGATTGGGGTTTAGCTATTCTTGTTTCTTTGTATTATGGATTGGATACTGCACTCACAACCGGGGGTGCCATCACTGGATTTTTACCACTTCTTGAGGTACACTAACATTTTTTCCTTACAAGCTGCAAATCAAATATCTTTCAATAAATGTCTTAAATGGAATTTATAATTGTTTTTTATGTTGTTCCAAAATACAGTATTGGTTCTATGAGTATTGTAGGGTTGGCCACCCTATTGTCAAGGAAGCGTTGAAGATCACGTCGTATCCGCGCCTCCAAGTATGGGAGTAGGGGAATAAAAGAAAATAAATGACTAGGCATGTAATTTATTTACTATAGCCAGATACCTCATTGACCACCGAACTATTGAGTCGATCAACTGACAACCTTGGGGTACATCTGCATATTTACAGTTCGATGACGTACTTACAACGTCATACCTATTCCGTAAGAGGATGCCACTTAAAGTCCCAAATGGAAATTGCAAGTATTACTTTAGGGATAAATATTGGAGGTAGTTGACTGGTACTGCGGGTATTCCTTTGGATCCTCCATCTAGCATGTCGTCACATCTCAATCTAGCTGATTTACAGGCGATGATACAAGTCGACTTCGTTGACTCTACCCAGTTTGTGACGAGCGAGGAGTAAGAAACTTACGCCTTATACTGGGTTAACCAAACTTTTGAGGTAGGCCACCTGTTGATAGATTCACAAAGGATGGGGAATATAGATATGTTCAGACCCAGTACACTCAGGGCTGGTATTACACGCGTGGTGGTTACGTCAACAGAGGTTCATAGCTTATCCCAGGACTTCACTTTGCCCGACTTAGAGATGGGGGAAGGCCTGGGGTGGTATATGGAGTGGACAGGGAGGCGTGAAAATATACCCATCCACCACTTGAGGGAGCCGCCACCCACGTCTGCCTCCTACGGCTCAGAAAAGCTGTGACACCTGACTTATGGTATGCGGCGAGTCGCCCTTACAAAGTTTGCGCGGGCGCCCAGACGATCCAGTACTTGATTAATGAAAATACTGCCCTGATGAGAAACATAGACGACCAGCTATATCAACATGTAAGTAATTTATTTATGTATTTATTTATCTATTTATTTCTTAAGGTCATATTTATGTTGCCAAAATCTAAATAATTTTTTTTCCTGTTCAGAACCTACATCTGAGGAGGGGCGTGAGGTAAAGGTGGTGCCGCTACCACCTGAAGGTGGCGCGAGGATGAGGCAAGAAACCCGTGGACATGGTCTGCGAACCATGGGAGCCGGTAGTAGTCGCAGGGGACTTGAGATGATATTGGTCTGTCTCAGTAGATATATGTGTGAGATGAGTGTTTTTGTTGACGTAAATTTTTATTGTGTACATCAGTGTTGAACTATTTTTATTGTAGAATTTTGTTTCTCTATATAAGTACTTGTACGACCTGATGCCCAATTTCTTTATATAAATCAATATTAATTATTTTTGTTTGAGTCTTGAATTTAAATAGAAATGCAATTAGTACAATTCTTAAAATAGTAGTTCTACGCACGAAATGAAACTCAAAACAGATACAATTAAACTTAATTCATCGTTCACGACTGGTATAGGGATTAAACTTGAACCATTCAGAAAGGGGGAGCGAATCCCGTCCATAGTTGGAAAGTTTGTAATTTACAGAAAACTCATCAGGCGGGACGTAATTTCGGTAAAAAATATTGTATGGAGTCTCGTACGGGAATGGTTGGTTATATTTCTCATATCATTCGTCTCTGGCTTCGCACATAATATAGGCTAGTGGAACACCTCTGACTCGCCTATCAATACTCTTTCGTATCTCATAAAACTCATCACATTTAACCTTAAGAACATTCTGCCTGTTGCATAAATCTCCAGGAGGGTATTGAAGTTCTGTATGCTCCCTGAATGGACATGAACTCGATTCCATAACTGATTAAAATTGAGTGGTTGGAGAGGTGGATTATCAACAAAATACTGCCAGGATGCGGCCAGAGGGCAGTCTTCATTCCAGCCAAATACCACTGAAGAATCCTCTATTAGAGCTGAAAAACTCGACATTGTTGAGTTAAAGTAGATGACCTGTTGTTAGAGCATCTTCAACCAACATTTATATAAAGCTAAAAATAGTCGTTGGGATGCCAAAACTAGCTTTTGGGTAACCAAATATAGCCGTTATGAAGAACCCACAAGTGATTGTGGGAGATCAGTTTTATCCATTGACGATCTTATTTTTGATTGTGCGACGGCAATGACCGCTCTGCACCAAAATGTAATGAATCTAATAGTACATGATGCAACTTCGAGTCACCGCGGGAGTGTCATGGGCCGTAAGGATAAGAGAAAGAAACGAGATTACGAATTGGGGAGAGAAGAAGTAGATAGGCAGAGCTTGACAAATCAAAATAGATAAGTGGTCTTTTGAAAAGACCGCCAAACTTTTTTTTTTTGAGTTTGAGGAGCTCAAACCCAGTTTGGTTCTGACAGTGCCAGGTAAGCGAATCCAAACTCGTTTTTATGCTCCTGGGAGGGCCAAAATTTGGGTTTGGGTGTGAGTTGGCAAACCAACCCAAATCCAAATCCAAATCGTGCTGGAGATGCTCTTATAAATTGTGAAACTACTAGAATCTTCTTTACTCAATATTAATCGGATACAGATCTCCATTTTTCACTGCCACGTGTACGTCAAACCTCTCCGAGCTGATTTTACACTTTTACCCCATATTATATTTTAAAAAACAGTAGTGTATTATGTGATATTTGCAAGGGTAAAAATCGTCATTCTACATCATTCTAGCACCATCTACCACTGACACGTGTGTATGAAGCTCAATATAAATCTACAATCAGAGAAAACCTCCAAATCTTTTTAGCTCATTTCTTAAAACCCTAAAACCTCTCTCTCTCTCTCTCTTACAGAGATACTCGTTAATGGCTATGTTGAGATCTCTCGTACGACGGGATGTTACTTCGTCGTCACTCTCGGCTTATAGATGTGTAAATTATCTAAGCCTTCTGAAATTCGATTTTATGATTTGGGATTCAAAGTTATAGTTAGTACTGTGTGAACCCTTTTAGGGTTTTGATGTTCTCTATGAGTTGTAGTTGATTGATATGTTTAGGGGTTTGGGTATAAATGATGCTATGATGATTTACTGGAATTAAAGTTATGTAATTAGTATTGATGTGCGAAATGATGCTGTTTTGTTATGTGAAAAAAATAAATAGAACTGTTTTTGAGAGTTTACTTAAGGTTAGATAGTAGGCATGAGTGCATATGGTTTGATTAGGCTTGTTTTTATTGAGTGTTTATGTTATTGGGGTAGTGTCCGGGGTGTAGTGATGTCAATAGAGACTTGTAATCAAGTTATGAGCATATTCCAAATGATGGGTATTGGGTACTGATCTATTAATGGGTAACCAGAGTTTATACTCATTTTTGGTGTTTGAGGTTAAATATAAGAATTTGTGCTTCTTTTGTTTTTTCGTATTTCCCAAAATTAGGGTTCTTTACGTTTGTCTGGATTAAGGTTTGACATTATTGTCTTGGGTAAGAAGTGTAGAAGAAATGTCCTGATCTTTTATAGTATTGATGGAGTATATATTGTGTTAAGGTTTTTGTTAGTCAAAAAGCTGATCTAGAAGATTTAAGAAAGGGATACTGAAAGTCTGAAAATAAATTGCAACATCATTTGTGTGTTTAGCGTAAATCCTGCTACTGTAGTTACTTAATCACGGAGGAATATATTTTTGAGCCTTTATATGTATGTTTGTATAATCTCCAAGCAGTGCACTCTAGTGAATTTATGGTCGAAGACATTAGGATACAGTTAGTATCAGACTATTCCATGTCTTAGAATCTATCCTATTTGGTTTGGTGATCCTCTCGTAGATCATTGGTTCTCATTTTACAATTTGTTTTTTAAGTAAAACTAACGTTTTCTCTCATGGAAAGATAATTTTTTTGAATGTTCAGTATTCTGATTAGTGTGTGATTGCAGATTTTAATTAGGTTACTTGTATTTCTTATGGGTGCTCAAAATTTCTGATAAGCGGTGGTCACACTTTATGTACCAGTTTATTTGAAAGATAACAATTGTCAGAAAATATTGTATAGTTTTCTAGAAAATGTTGCATATATCTACAGTTTAGAGTAATTACCGAATGAAATTTGTTTTTTTTTTTTTTTTTTTTATTGCTTTGCAGCTGACTGGCAATCTTAAGGCGCCGTCTTGTAGCAGTAAGTTGGCAACTTTAACAAGAACTTTCTGGTACTTCACATTTCTTCCTCTGCTTTGATATCGTATTTGTCCTCTTGTACTTTTTCACAATCTTTAAGATGATTTATTTTGTTATGCACAGTGCAAAACCTGCTGGGAATGAAGTAATTGGTATCGACTTGGGTACCACCAATTCTTGTGTGGCCATTATGGAGGGCAAGGTATCTCCTGTTGTATCTTTTGCCTAATTTATATGCTGATGCTGAAGTGTCTTTTCTCTTAATTGCCACATACATCATCATGAGCAGAATGCTAAAGTTATTGAGAACTCTGAAGGAGCTCGGACCACACCGTCTGTTGTGGCCTTCAATCAGAAGGGAGAGCTACTTATGGGAACTCCAGCAAAGCGTCAAGCTGTGACTAATCCAACAAACACGATCTTCGGGACCAAGCGTTTAATTGGAAGGCGTTTTGATGACCCCCAAACACAGAAAGAGATGAAGATGGTTCCCTACAAGATAGTCAAGGCACCCAATGGAGATGCATGGGTTGAGGCCAATGGAAATCAGTATTCCCCAAGCCAAGTTGGCGCTTTTATTTTGACTAAGATGAAAGAGACAGCTGAGTCATACCTAGGGAAGACTGTTACAAAAGCTGTGGTTACAGTACCAGCATATTTCAATGACGCTCAGAGGCAAGCGACGAAGGATGCTGGGAGAATCGCAGGTCTCGATGTAGAAAGAATTATCAATGAGCCAACTGCTGCTGCACTCTCCTATGGATTAAATAGCAAGGAGGGTTTAATAGCAGTCTTCGATCTTGGTGGAGGAACTTTTGATGTGTCTATCCTAGAGATTTCTAGTGGTGTTTTTGAAGTATGCCATTCTATTAACTTAAAAACATAATAGTGCTTTATTATTCAGGTCACACAATTAATAAATGGCTCTTTTTCAGGTAAAAGCTACAAACGGTGATACTTTCTTGGGGGGAGAAGATTTTGATAATGCGCTATTAGAGTATTTGGTGGCTGAGTATAAAAGAACTGAGAGTATTGATCTCTCAAAGGACAGATTGGCCCTTCAAAGGCTTCGGGAAGCAGCTGAAAAGGCTAAGATCGAGCTTTCTTCAACATCCCAGACTGATATCAACCTACCTTTCATCACAGCAGACGCATCAGGTGCAAAACATTTGAATATCACATTGACCAGATCAAAGTTTGAGAATTTAGTGAATCATTTGATTGAAAGGACCAAAAACCCATGTAAGAGTTGTTTGAAGGATGCTGGTGTTTCCACCAAGGATGTGGACGAGGTTTTACTCGTAGGAGGGATGACACGAGTTCCCAAAGTGCAAGAAGTGGTGACAGAGATCTTTGGGAAGGCCCCAAGCAAAGGAGTGAATCCTGATGAAGCAGTTGCAATGGGGGCTGCAATTCAGGGTGGTATTCTTCGTGGAGATGTAAAGGAGCTTCTTCTCTTGGATGTCACTCCTTTATCTCTTGGAATTGAGACTTTAGGTGGTATCTTCACCAGGCTCATTAACAGGAACACAACCATTCCGACTAAGAAGAGTCAGGTCAGTCCTTGCAACATTTTAGTAAAATAAGTTTTTAATAAAAGTCAACAGATTTGAAGATGATATTTGCAAATCATACCTTGTAGGAAAAAGAAACATACCTCTGTAAGTAGCTTGGAATAGTTTCTTAGGTCCAAGTTCCTCTAAAATGGTTTATTGCCAGTTTTAGAGGATAACTGTGATGCTCAACAGAATATGCGAAGGGTATAGAATGTACATAACTGTGTTTATATTATCTTATCATGGATAACTGCATGTGTTTACGGTCATTTGGTTAATGACTAAGTATCACTTTGTTGAATTCATGTTAGGTCTTTGTTGACCAAGTGGATCAATTTTAGCGGACCGTCTATACTTCTGCTTAGTCTAATTATGATTATGAAAATGTAGCCATTAATGTCCTCGTTTTTATGGTTTCAGGTGTTCTCAACAGCCGCAGATAATCAGACTCAGGTGGGTGTTCGTGTTCTGCAAGGAGAACGTGAAATGGCCACTGACAACAAACTTCTAGGCGAGTTTGATCTCATGGGCATCCCCCCAGCTCCTAGAGGCCTGCCTCAGATTGAAGTCACCTTTGACATTGATGCTAATGGGATAGTGACAGTTTCTGCCAAGGATAAATCCACTGGAAAGGAGCAACAGATTACAATTAGGTCCTCTGGAGGATTATCAGATCAAGAGATTGAGAAGATGGTCAGGGAAGCTGAGTTGCATTCTCAGAAGGACCAGGAAAGAAAAGCTCTGATTGACATCAAGAATAGTGCTGATACAACTATTTACAGCATAGAGAAGAGCTTGGCAGAGTACAGGGAGAAGATCCCAGCGGAAGTTGCGACGGAGATTGAAACTGCAGTAACAGATTTGAGGAAGGCAACAGCTGGGGATAACCTCGACGAGATCAAGGCTAAACTTGATGCTGCGAACAAGGCCGTTTCAAAGATTGGACAACATATGTCAGGTGGCGGCTCTGATGGGTCTGCATCAGGAGGTTCGTCTCAAGGCGGTGATCAACCACCAGAGGCAGAATATGAAGAAGTCAAGAAGTAGATGTTTTCTTTAGTGTTGGTCAGAGTCAAATGATATGATACTTACATTTTCTGAGTAAGTTCATCCCAAATCTGTCTATTTGCTGTTATTGGATTAACGATATTGTATCTATAAGTCCTTTAGGATTTGAGTTCTTTAGAAAATCTACGTTTTGGGTAATTGCGGATGCAATTATGAGCTAGAGTGGGATGCATAAATGTTAATGAGGTTCACATGAGAAATCTGAGCTAACCTCCTTTGCTGCTCCCAATTCTTACTTTGCTACTATCTATTATTTGTCTTCTACTTTCTGGAAATTGGCCTTGTGATAAAAACAGCAATTTGAAGTTGATGGAGAATAACCTTAATTCTCTGGAAGACTTTGGATAATTACTAACAAGAGCTTAGAGTAATATTTAAACTGTCTAACAAGCCAAGCTGGCTGGGGTTGGGTAGAGCTCAATTTTTATTCTGTAGAACCCTTAATCATGTTCTGTGGCAAATTTATTATCAGAACTTGGCTTGGCTTGGCTTTTAGCAACTATTTGCAAATAATACAAGCCATTCTACTGTATGGGTATGTGTAGATGTTGTAAAGCATGATGTGCATTTAGCATGATGTGGATACATGCTTGATATGAGCTTATCACATAAGTATGATGTGGTGATGTGGATTTATAAGTATGATGTGGATCCACATGTCACATATGCTTTAGTGGATGATCAATTTAATAATGTCATGTTTCCAAACATCGGGCATCATCCCATTGTAATATATGATAAGAGAAATGAAATAAAATTTCTCTCTTATACTATCAAAACCTGTTCTTTACTTGTTTCTTCTGCCAACATGCTTCCTTTTTATTTAACAGTAGATTGTCTTTTGAGATAATGGCAGTCATTGCCTTGTGGGTGGGATGGTTTATAACTCAATTTGGGAATGATTTGCTTATCAGCTGTCACTGCAGTTTGCACCCACTGCTTGTAGCATTCTTCTTATCGCATATTAAAGGCAGCTTGGCTATATGATTATATCGTTGTAAAACCTCTATTTGTAGGTAATACATCACTCAAATTTAACGAATTGTATTACCATGTATTCTCTTTTTAGCCACCGTCCTATATAGTTTACATTAGACATTCAGCGTCAAGGATTTTACATGCATCATCAGCCCTCTTTGGTAGCAATCATTAATGAGTTGAAGAGAAGAGACAACCAAGGTTTGGCATTAGTTATCTTTTTTTTTGAAACTTACAGCAAAGGAAGCCCCAAAGTAGATCTCCCCTACCAAAATTGATTTACTTGGTCACTTTCCAGGTTAGTATCGTTTCAGCAACGCTTACACAAAGATGGGATTTTGACATTTAGAGAAGGCTTACACTAGGTATTTTCTACTTCACAAATTCAGACAGCCCCAGGGATAGGAAAGCAGGATCATGCAGGAAACTTGCTGAGTGTTAGGAGTTGGGTCCGGCCTAAGGTGGGAACCCAACAGGGTTGGAGTATCATACTGGACTCCTAACAAAGCCATATAAACTAGGGTTTATGGGGAGAGTTTTAGAGAGTATTTAACCCCTAAAAGGGTTCAGTAATTGTAACACAAAACAACCTATTAATAATAAACTCTCTATTCTTCTCTCATATATATATATGTGTGATTGTTTAGTAGAATAGTTTATTATCCAACATGTTATTAACACTGCGAAGAGCTAGGGGATCAAAAAAATAAAAAAACTATTTTTTTGGATTTTTGCGTTGTGGAGAGGTTTTTTTTTTTTTTTTTTGTAAATTTCGTTTTTAAGTATTAATTGAATGATCTAACACTAACATATAGGATATGTGGATTTGAGTCTGTAGATTAATACCTAATTTTTTTCGAATTTTTACACCTATTTTAGTGTTTTTTCACCCTATTAAAATGCTATTTTCAAACTAAAATTGAGATCGTTCTAGTAATCGGATTAATGTGCTTGTAATTTTGTTACGTAGCTTACTCTATGATGATCACATCCATATATTGCACTCCCTTTGAAGTTGTCACTATCACCGGAAAAATGGCGATGAACATGGGTAGTTTACGACAAAAAACCCAAGTTTTGGCGGCGATTAGGTCAGGGTAACGCCACCTACCCTTTAGGGTTTTAATTTTTTTTTTAAAATAAAAATTAAAATTAAAGTCACGCTGACGTCATCTAGGTTAAACCTGATCAAGACCCATTTTAGGAAAATTCAACCTGAGTCAGACCTAATCCCCAAAATCAGACTGAACCAGGTTTACTAACGTGGCAGGGACCAGACCCATAGTGACATGTGTCAAGGACCCGTGGGTGTTAAGGACACGTGGCAGGTATGACCCACCATATGCTGATGTGGCAGCTGGCGTGGCAGGAGGGATCCATCCCATACTGACGTGGCAAACACGTGGCAGCTGATATGGCATGTGAGACCCACACGTGTTGCACTGTAGCAGTGACACGTGTCAAGCCAGTTTTACCGAGTCAAACCTGTCATCGGTCAACCTGATCCAAGCCTTGACCCAAACCGGTCCAGACACTAAAATTGACTTTTAAAGCCCAATTTTGGTCAAATTTAGTCTCTTTTTTTTTTTGAAAAATTCCTATTAACTGGACCTACTCCGAGGGGGACATTTTTTATTTTATTTTTTATGAAAATATATATATATTTTTTTGGGAACGGGTACCTTGTATAGAAAAACTGACTAACCTATATGTGATATAAGAATATAAATTAATACCTACTTAAGTATCTTACGATAGCTTATTGGATATTAATGGTATGCCCATAGGATACTAATTATCATAACCAGAGATCAGAGATAATACGAAGACCAAGACTAATTTAGAATATGACTAGAAGTCATATCTAAATCACGGTTAAATGTCAATGACAATAATTATAGATAAATTGGGAATTGACTTAGTCTTATTTTCTAAAAATTTGGTATTTGAGGAACCAATTATATGTATATAGATGCAATTATATGTTACTTGATAACATTTAGAAGTATATAGACATTAATAGCAACCTATAGTACCCTAGAATGTTAGTTCTAAGACACGACTAATCTACCTATCTTGTGAACTGAGCAGGTTTCAAGGTGGGACCACTTGTCTGCTAAAGATCTAATACCCCTCATATTCGTAGCGAATAGGGTCATTTGGCTAGAATATACAAATCTTATAAAACTTTAGGGATTAAAACACCTTAGTTGTTAGAGTAAGAAACACAACATTTAGTAGTTTTGAATAGTTGTCTTGGCTAAGACTCTATTAAAACGCACTTTAAGATTAAGATCACCATTTTACGGGGTAAAGTTGGGATTTGACACTTAATAGAAACTCATAAGTATAAAGCCATGAACAGGGTTCACTTACAAGTAATGACTAGGAAACATATACTTCATTGCACTATATACTATGAACCACAAGTAATGATTGTAAATCATGTACTTAAATAGGATTTCATGAATAATAGGATATGAACAAAGTTCACCTAAAAGTAATGATTGGGAATCACTGACTTGAATACTATGAATTGCCTTTATGCAAGGAATGCTTATAAAGTACTACTATTGGTATTGATCTACATGCATAATAGACGTTGGTGACACTCAAAGCATTGAGTATCTCCCATCCTATAACTTTATTTCGGTACCAATAAACTTAAACCTATGTGGATACTGAAATCCATCTGTTATTGCAAAATCTGGAAAAGTCTATTATTGAGAACAATGATACTATAAATAACAAAGTATGAGCTTTGGTTGCACCTTCGCTTCCATATTCATGAAGACTTGATAATGGGTTATCCTATACTATTCTAGTATTGTATGACTGCGGCAGAACTTTTATTCGGCAGTGGAACTCCAATATGATGTTATATGGAGACATAGTTGAGGTAAATAAAGATATTAAGAATATTCTATTAAATTTCTACGCTTCAAATATTGGGCTTTCGAGGCAATATTCGATAAATCACTCTATACGCAGACTTGATTCAAGTTTTCCTTATTTTTAAGCAAAACAATGAGCTACTGGTTAAGAACCTCAAGCTTATGTCTACTAAGAGTAAGCGTGTGCCAGGGTCGCACAATGTTGGGTCTAGTGATAGGGAAAGTTACGGATAGGGCTGTAACCGTGGATAAACGAGAGGTGGTAACAACAATAGGATTACAATTTCAACCATCAGTAACATGAGGCAAGGGGAACAAGAAGTTCACCAATAGACCAAAATGGAGTAGGAAGAATTCTTAAATGGATACGAGATAGTTGGGCACGGGATTGCAAGACACCCTATACGATCTAAAGAGATCAGCCCCAGACTTATCACATGATCACAGCAGGTGCAAACATCGTCACGACATAGTCTGTGGCCTTAGATTTCTCCCATGATGCCAATGCAGCTTTGGATGATCAAGTTCCAAAGAATGAACAATAGCAAATTCTCAGTAGATGTATGATGTCATCTAGAGAGCATTGTGTAGTAGTAACTTTACTTGTTGGATAGTAATTATTTTGCTTTATTAATACTATCATTGACTGAGTTGGGAACTTTTCACTGGTTAGTTTAATAGAATGCCCGTGACATGCACTGCTTTGGTATCACATCTATGAGATTGTTAATTGATTATGAGAATTTATTGCTTGAGAAGCAATTAAATTCCATGTATGATAGCTGATCTACTATATACAACCCGCTTATGGATCTATCTACTCATTGAGCATTACCGATAATCGGATGAGTGACGACACATGTCTAAAAAACATTATTACCACGCACTCGATCCTTTTGAGACATGAACATATTTCTTGTCTCTAACCTTATGAAATGGAGATATCACGAATATCATTGGCATGACCAACATGATAGAATGCACTGAGTGCGTCACATTATTACTCCCTAACGGTATGATACGGGTTATCTAGTCCGCCTTATACACTAGTTAATCCAGCCAAATTTTACTAAGTTTTAGGGAGGTACATGATAATGCTTATCACGTAAAGGCTATCGGAGAAAATGACAGACAAGGTTCTGTGCATTCTCTCACTGCCTAAAGGTTAGAGCACGCTATTAGAACTATTTCAATACACTCATCTGGGCTAGGATAATGTGGATCTCCAGAGAGTGTACGTGTAACGATTGCTTTCAAGGAAAGTTTATTATTCGTTGACCATGGTAGAGTGGGATCTCCAACCTTTGCTCCAAACATATCCATGGAGACACATGTGGACCTACCCATCCATATAGTGGCCCACTTGAGAATTTATGGTCATAATAGACGCATCTTGGAGATGGTTTTATGTTTGCCTGTTATTAACAACTAGGAATGCAATGTTAGAACGACTTCTCACTTAGATTATTCGATCGCATGCTCAGTTCCTGGATTAACCGATCATGTCGATCGGTGTAACTTGATGAAGGTTTGCGAGTTCGACTCACTGGCTTGTGATGATTATTTTACTGTTAAAAAGGGATAGATGATTGAGCATCGTTAGTACCCCATACCATACCCAACTCGGGATTGGCAGAAAACCTAATCAAGCGATTTGGGATAATTGTTAGGCCACTGTTATTACAATCACAACTTCCAACTAGTGTGTGGGCTATATACTTTCCTCTCGTGATACTGATTATGATTCGTCCCATAGAAAATCATCAAATCTTTCCCAAAACAACTAGTAACTGGGTCGGAGCTCGGTGTCGCCTCTCGACGAATATTTAGATGTTCCGTACAGGTGCCAATCCTACCACCACAATGTACGAAGATGGAACCCCAATGTCGGCTTGGTATTATGTGGGTGATGATTCACATCTATCACTAGATATCTGAATCCCACTGGTGACGAATATACTGTAAGATTTGCAGATTGTCACCATGATGAGACAATATTCTCAATATTAGGGGGGGGGGATATGACACTCAATATTAAGGATGTTTCCAAAATTAGTTAGAAAACACCATCGTTGTCTTATCTAGATCCCTTACATAAGTTAAGTGACAATAAGGTTTAATGGAATACAAACTTGCAATAGGCCTCAAATGAATTGCCAGACACATTCATAGACATTGTTGAAGTATCGTAGGTGTATGTACCTACACATAATGCACCTGCACAGCTGAACGTTCTAGGAAAATTAGTACCGCAAATGAATCCAAGGCTAGCGCTTAGTGCGGAACACCATTAGAAGAAAGTATTATGAGTCGGGGAGCTACAAAATAAGGGACAAATATGACTAATGGTATAGTTGATTTATCGGGGATAGAACCACCCATCGACGAGGCAATAGTAGCTATGCAACCAGTTGATGCATTATGAGACAAGCCTTTGATGGCTCATACGTATGATAATAAGAAGATTTTGATTTATTAAAAGTCATTAATGACACAACGTAAGATCGTTTAGTAGAGATTTGTCGACAAAGTATTCACATTCGCTGCTGTGCGCACTGTGGGAGCACGCTCTCGCTAGTAATGAGGTGGAAGATTGCTAGGCGACCCCACCACTAAGAGTAAGAACAATCCAGCTAGGTCGTATAACGAACTTCTTTGAATGACAAACAACACCATGGCCGAAACTCGACCAACGACCATAGAGGCATATTAAATATGAAAGCCTACGACCCTGAAAAGATAGCTTAGGAATTTTCCAGGGAATGTGCACAGGGGCACCCCTTGGTTAAACCCTCCCTTTAAATAGAGGTGAGGAGGTAACCAAAAGGGGGATCTTCTTCTTCTTCTTCTTCTATTGTCTCCTGTATGGCTCTCTTCCAGAGACGTTCAACTAAACTAAGGAAACAAAGAGAAACTCTGAGAGAGTCGAGCGGTGCCCTCCTACGGCATAGTATCAAGCCCAAAATGAACGTACGTTCATTGTTGTTCCCAAGAGGAATTGCAGGACTACAATTGGCGCCATCTGCATTTCTTACCTCAGCATCTTCCGAGCAACGATAGTAGTTTCCACCCGTAACCAATCCCAAGAGCAAGCTATGGCCGAGATGAGGGCAGTGTTGTTGCAGTTGCAGGAATAGATGTCCACCAAGGACGATCAAATACGCCAACTACAACTTGCCAATGATATACTTTGTGACACCCTAGTCGCTGGTGCTCAACCTCCGCACGACGGCCCAGTGGTCTCCATGTCGGTCTGTGAGTTCACACCACATGAACCAACACTCGGTCATGGCACGCTACCCCCCACCCAAGTACCAGTCTATGAGCACCTGGCCACGCCGGTTCACCACCCATACCCACCGCCCCGCGAACCGCCCATTCTACGCCTGCATATGCCAATCCCCCCACCGATGCAACTGGGTTACCAGCTTAGTCACAACGACCCACCACCAACCGGTCGGTTTGCACCGCAACACTACGACCCCAGAACACCAACTCCTGTAGCGGACTACGGCGCGCGGCTTGGCGACGACTATGCCAACCCCTCACCGTAGCATCCACCGTATAACCCCGATGACCCCTCCTACCCCCTGGGCACAGATACCAACCCTACAACGACCGATACAACGCTTATAACGACAGGCTTTACAACTGGTATCCGGGCATGCCTTCATTCGAATAACCCTATGCTCCACACCATAAGAGCCACTTTGACGAGTTATCCACCAGGAGTGGGGTCATCCCAGATGAGACACGGGCATCAACGACCAGTAGCGTTAATAGTCACGTCCATGGAGGCACTAATCGAGACCATGCAAGGCATTGATCCAACTAGGCGGTTAACCAAGGAGGCCCTCCACCGGATCCATAATACCTCATTCACCGCGGCCATTCAGAGCTACATTCCGGGCCATAGCTACTCTCGACCAAAGATCGAGGCCTTCATAGGATGCCAGGACCCCGGTCAACACTTCTCTAAGTTCCAATACAACATCGACCTACAACATCAAACGAATGAACACATGTGTCGCCTGTTCCCCTCGACCTTGTCTAGCGAGGCCCTCGCCTGGTTCCAAGGTCTCGAACCTAATTCTATATCCACATTCGAGCAATTCTCGCTGGCTTTTATCGAGAAGTACCTACACAACCAACAGTCAAAGAAATAGTTAGCAGAGTTATTTTCATTGAAACAACAGGTTGACAAAACCACCGACTCCTTCCGATCAAGGTTTAAAGGCGAGCTCACCCTCATTAAACGGGTCGATGCCTCGACCGCCTGCCTCGCCTTAATGGGTGCCTGCCTTCCCAGTTTTAAACTGCGTGAGGCTTTGCATATGAAATGGCCTGAAACTCTCGAACACCTTTATGAAAAAGTCTTGAAATATTAGAACGTGGAAGCCGACAATCACGCATCCGCCTCGCAAACCACCGCCCTCATGAGTACCACATCCACCCTTTTACTGGGGGCTCGTTCTGACACTTCTAAATATTTGAGGGACCGGCAAGGGGACCTCAACGATGGCAGGAACAAGCGATGTATGGGACACGAACCACACGATAAAATAGAACCCCCTAGAGATGGATGTCCACGTACCCCACGTTGGGAATGATATTTCCCATGTGATCTTAACCTATCATGAGCTGACCTCCTCCTCGCTGTCAGAAATGACCCCGACTACAGAAAGTCGTGCCTCAAACCAGACCGTCCTGACTGCCCATATTGCGCGCACCACGACATACATGACCACGTCCCCGAGGAGTGCTATGATCTCATCAATATAACTGAGACCAGGTTCCGCCAGGGTGCTATACTCAGTACCTCAAACGAACCATCCCACTCGCTAGCAGACTGCCTAGTCAAGCACACGACTTACCTGCAACTAGCATTCGGGCACCGGGGAATCTAGCAGTGTGCAAAATGATCCTGGGGGATCTTCACAAAGCGCCGTCCCGCAACACAGTTTCTAATTCTACGAGACAATGTTATCGACTCACTGAGAATCAACGAACGACCCACAGCATTGAAGCAACTACTAACATACTGCCTGAACAGGCCATCTACTTTACTGACCAAGATCTCAGCTCAGTCTCCCATCCCCATGACGATGCCCTCGTCATTTAGATTGTGGTTGACGGTGTCCTCTTCAAGCACATGCTGGTCGATTCTGGTAGCGGTGCTAACATCTTGTACTACGGTGCCCTCTGAAACATGATCATGCAGGATTGCCTGGCACCCTCCAAAGTAGAGATCTCTGGGTTTAACAGGTCAGCTGAACGGGCTATGGGAAAGCTCGTCACTCAGGTACAGGATGACCCAGTCGTAGTACCTACAACATTTATCGCCATCAACTGCCCCACTGTTCATTACAATGGTATTCTAGGACGCGACTGGATCCACGCCATGGCAGTCCCATCTTCCTACCACCAGGTAATACGCTTCCCAACAAAATTCGGCCCGTACTAGATACGAGGTTGCTAGGTCGCGGCCCGTATTTGTTACGCTAACTCACTCCAAAACTTAATAAATCATGAGAACTCTAAGAAAAAGGGAAAGCATATCGCCATTGAGGATTAGCAACGAACAAGGAACGATCCCATGGCAGTGGATTCGTCCCCCGTTCTTCACCACTACATACAAACGTACCACCTGACTAGAACGATACAATTATAAGCACGTTCAGCAGAGCGTGAACCCCACCTCTCGTGGAGCCGGTCGTTAAGATTGATCTCGACGGCCCTACAAGAATAACATACATTGGTTCCTTGTTGACAAGTGACGAGTGAACAACCCTTATCACCCTCCTCCAGTAGTACAAAAATATTTTTGCCTGGTCCTTCGACAAAATGTCGGGTATAAACCCCGCAGTGGCCTGTCATCACTTACATGTTAACGATAAAGCAAACCCCGTTAAGCAAAAACCACGCCGAACAACACCGAGATTATGTGGGGCCATCAATGACGAGATCCAAAATTTACTGCAAGTAGGATTTATATAACCCGTAGACTGCCCACGCTGGGTAGCTAACGTCGTCGCCATCCCAAAAAAGAATGGGAAGACCCGAGTGTGTATTGATTTTACCGACCTGAACCGGCACTGTCCAAAGGATAGCTTTCCCATTCCCCTCATCACCAGACTGGTCGATTCCACGGCCGGACATGAGCGGTTGTTATGGAGTGTTACTCCGGGTACAACCAAATACCGATGGCAGCCGAGGACCAAGAGTGTACTTCCTTTACCACAGAGTAGAACCTGTACTGCTATACAGTCATGCCTTTTGGCCTGAAGAACGCGGGTTCTACTTACCAATGCCTCGTTACCACCATGTTTGAAGAACTATTGGGCAAAACAGTTGAGGTCTACATCGACAACATGCTCGTCAAGAGTCGGTTGAGCGGCGACCATCTCATCGACCTCGAGATGGTCTTCATAAAATTGCAATCCTATTAGATGTGACTTAACCCAGAGAAGTACAGCTTCAGAGTCTCCTCGGGGAAGTTCCTCGAACACCTCGTCATTCAGCGCGGCATTGAGGCCGACTCTCATCAAATCTGTTCCCTTACCTGTATGCCATCACCACGGACACTGAAGCAAGTTCAAGCCCTCGTAGGCAAAATCGTAGCACTTGCCCGCTTCATTTGCAATACTTCCTACAAATGCCATCTATTATTCCAATGCATTCATGATAATAAAAAATGCCAGTGGAACGATGAATGCTAGGCAGCCTTACATAACATGTTGCATTACCTGGCTACCCCACCCATCCTCAATTCCCCAAACGAATACGAGTTACTGGGTTTGTATCTCAGGAATACAGATGAATCCATAAGCGCAGTCCTCATTCGTACGGAAAGCCGAACTGAAAAACCAGTATACTTCTTCAGCAAAACCTTTATGGGAGTGGAACTGCGATACTCCACTGTGGAGAAACAGGCCCTCACCCTGGTATACGCCTTCCAGAAACTATGACCATACTTCCAGCATCACCACCCAACCACTGCGAGAGATCCTTGCCAAGAAAGATAAAACTCGCCGTATCGCTAAATGGGCGATCACTCTGGCGGAGTTTGACATCCGTTTTGAGCCAAGGGTCACGATCAAAGGACAGGTGGTCGTCGACTTTCCCATTATCGACGACAACTGGCATAATGAAGAGGGCGAAAACCATGACACCCATCTCGATCCTAACGAGCCAACATACACTAAGGGATGTCGGCTGTATACTGAAGGGTCTGTCAACACGGGTGGCTCGGGTCTGGGGATAGTGCTGGTTAATCCTACTGATGAAAAAAATTAAGAAATCCATACGGGTCAACTTCCCCCTCAGTAACAGTGAGGCAGAATGCGAGGCATTATTATGTGGGGTAGATTCAGCGTTGGCTCTGGGCGTGGAATAAATTTTCATATTTACTGACTCGCAGCTCATTGTCAACCAGCATAGCAGGATGTTCCAGGCCAACGACATAATGTCTGGCTACATGGAAACCCTGAAACAACGACTGAGTAATTTTTGAAAGGTCAACCTCGAGCATATTCACTGTGGTGAGAATAAATACTTAGACGCCCTCGCGTATTTAACAGGTATCGTCGGCGACAGACTCCAGGTAATTCTGGTTAAAATCCTTGATAAACCGAGCATATCCCATAACCTAATTCCGGCTATGCAGACTGATTGCTTTGCCCTCCTCGACTAGGGCCAGCCTCTCCCTGAGTTCCTCGGGGACCACTATATTCTTCCCGCCGATCGGCCGACCGCCAAGAGCTTCTGCAATAGAGCACGCAAATACACGATCATTAATGGTAAACTCTTAGGAACAAGCCTGTATGCTCTGCACCTCACATGTATCGCTAGGGAAAGAGTCAACAGAGTCGTCACGAAAATCTATGAAGGCGTCTACGGCGCATACACAACGGGTCATTCCATGGCCGACCGAGCTCGAGCACAAGGTTTATACATGCCAATATTGTGACAAGATTTCATAGTTTATTCCCAGAAATGTGACAAATGTCAATTCTACGGGCACTTTATTCATGCACCTGTCATCGACCTCTACACAGTCTCTAGCCCCTGGCCATTTGCAAAATAGGGATTGGATATCGTCGAGGTTCTCCCTATGGCGAGCGAGAGGCGCCAATGGTTGTTGGTTGCGATGGACTACTTTACCAAATGGGTGGAGGCGATACCCCTCACCCGTATCAGGGAAGAAGAGGTCATCACCTTCCTATAGAAGCACATCATTACACGGTTTGGCGTTCCCGCAGTCCTGATGATCGACAATGGTACACAATTTGTGGAAAGCAAGGTCACAAATTTTGTCTGACCTTACAACATCAAGATCCTTCCCTCCATCCCCAGATACCCCCAGGGAAATGGACAGGCCAAGGCCACTAACAAAACAATAATTAATGGTATCAGTAAACACCTGAACGCGGCCAAAGGTTGCTAGGTGGACGAGCTGCCCCATGTTATATGGCCTTACTGAACGACATCGCAGAAGAGTATGGGCTTCACCTTATTTATGCTCACTTATGGCTCCGATGCCGTACTATCTACCGAGGTCATCGCCAATACTATGAGATCTCTGATTGTGGGCAGTGAGATCAATGGACGACTCCTCGCCAAGAACCTTGACTTGATAGGCAAAACTAGAGAGGAAACATCTTCCCGCATGCTTAGGTATCAGGAGACACTAAAAAGAAACTATAATAAACGGGTGATTCCTCGACAGTTCTACAAAGGGGACTACGTCATAAAGAAAGTCTTCCCTACAGTTCGCAATCATAACAAGGGTAAACTCCAGCCTAATTGGGATGCCCCATACCTCATATCCTGCGTCGTTGAGGGCAACGCCTACTACCTACTTAATCGCGACAAAGAAGAGCTCAAATCCCTATGGAATTCCATGAACCTCTGCAAATGGATTCAGTAGCAATACTTTACGTGTCTATAGTCACTCATCTTATATGTTTCTAGTTTCAGCTCCATTCTCTTCCAAGCCTTCGCAAAGACGGGGTCATTTTTTGAAGTAAAAATGCACTCACATAACTCGGGGCGTCCTTGAGGTAGGACATCTTCACAAAGACGAGAGTCATTTTTTTGAAGTAAAAATGCACTCACATGACTGGGGGCATCCTCGCAAAGATGTGAATTGTTTTTTGAAGTAAAAATGTACTCATATGACTGGGGGCACCCTTAAAGTAGGACGTCCTCACAAAGACGAGAATCGGTTTTTGAAGTAAAAATGCACTCACATGACTGGGGGCGTCCTTGACGTATGACGTCCTCGCAAAGACGAGATTTATTTTTTAAAGTAAAAATGCACTCACATGAGTGGGGGCGTACTTGAACTAGAGAACGTCATCGCAAAGACGAGAGTCATTTTTTGAAGTAAAATGTACTCACATGACTGGGGCGTCCTTGAAGTAGGACGTCCTCGCAAAGAGGAGAGTTATTTTTTAAAGTACAAGCGCACTCACATGACTGGGGGCGTTCTTGAAGTAGGACATCCTTGCAAAGACGGTAGTAGTTTTTTGAGGTAAAGACGCACTCACCTAACTGGGGGTGTCCTTAGCATAGGACATCCCCACACTGCTACGGTTGCTAAGACGACAACGATAACTTAGTCAAGCGAGGACTACTTAAAAATTTTGTTGGGCACTTTGCACCTAAGTATACTGCTACGGTCGCTAGGGCGGCAACACCTACTCTGTCCAACGACGACTACTTAAAAATTTTTGTTGGGCACTTCGCGCTTAAGTACACTGCTACGGTCGCTAGAGCAACATCGACTATTTAGTCCAACGAGGACTACTTGAAATTTTGTTGGGTACTTTGCGCTTAAGTACACTACTGCGGTCGCTAGGGCGATAACAATTACTTAGTCCAACGAGGACTACTTAAAAATTTTGTTGGGCACTTCGCGCCTAAGTACACTGCTACGGTCGCTCGAGCGATAATGACTATTTAGTCTAACGGGGACTACTTCATAATTTTGTTGGGCACTTCTCACCTAACTACACTACTACGGTCGCTAAGGCGATAACAACTTCTTAGTCCAATGAGGACTACTTAAAAAAATTTGCTGGTCACTTCGCGCCTAAATACACTGCTACGGTCGCTAGAGCGACAACGACTACTTAGTCCATTGAGGACTACTTAAAATTTTTGTTGGACACTTCACGCATAAGTATATTGTTCAGGTTGTTTAGACGACGATGAGTTCATAATCTACAGGGATTTTTTAAGCACGATGGTTGGTCCTTTACGCTTAACTACCCCACTCAGTTTGTATAGGCATTACTACCCCTGAGTCTCCCAAAGAATCCCACATAGAGCTATACAATATCATAATTCTCTTACAATCCCTAACCAAAAAAAGCAAAGAAGGAAACATACAAAATGCACTAGACATTGTTATAACAATGCTACATATAACAAGGGCACAATCTCTCCCAAAGTCCATAGCCTGGTTCTTCGCAACTAGCCGCCTTAACATCCTCTATGGCCATAGCTCTGAGCACCACTACACAGTTCTGGACTTGATCACGCAACATGAGGTACCAAAGCCATCGATTCTCCTATGTTTTCCTCTCAGGAACATGAAGAGAAGAGGGGTCAACGAATGCCTGCACTAATGGTTTCCCCGCAATCCCCCGATTGCTAATATAAAATTAGATATAAAATGCTACCCACGTTGCTACCCGTGATTCGAACCGTGCCTGTGATCGTGTCTACATCTTCCTTTTAGGGAATCTGATCCTCCAGAACAAAGCTTCAAGCGCTGCTTCCATTGGGCCCTCCCCTCAGTTCTTTTATAATCCTCAAGTACAGGTGCCCCATTAAATGTTTTAGGGAAAACCAACAGACCCTTACCTCATTATTGTTCCCCTTAAACGCTATCCACTCCTCCCCAGGTGGCCCCACTCCCTGTCTCCTTCCTTGGAACTCCCATTTCAAATTAATAACTTCCATGACGTTTCAGCTACACTAGCCCCCCCCCCTCGTAATCCATTGAACGGGTAGCCTCCACGACCACTAACCCCAGCAAAACGCCAACTAAAACAACTTGGGGTAATTTTTGCCCACTGTTTCTTAAACTGGTCATGCAAAAGACTCACCTACCCGGGCCAAAGGGTGCCTCGCGGTATCTTTCCCAATGAGGACTGGCCCGTCTAGGGATAACACCTAACATTAAGTACCTATGAACCTCATGATCCAAAATATATAGGCATACATGAACACCCATCCATAGTATTACATAAGAACTACGTCTATTACGTTTCGTATACAAGCATAAATAGTTTTACAGTACATACAACCACGAAGGGCCCTATCAACACCATGAGTTCACATAAATAAGTACATATCTTCAAAGTCCTCACCACTATAGGCCTTACCACACGATAGTAAAGTTAAACATTTTGCTAGACAACCACTTCTGAGTTGGCTTTCTCTTCCTCCTCCAGCTGACCTTCCTCTTCGGGGGTGATGTCCATCCTATTGTCAAGGGGAAGAGGACCCTGTCGAGCAGAATAACCCAGATGGCGCAGCTTGGGAACATTCTGAGTTTGACGCAGAATGAGCAATGACGGGGCCAACGTTGCCACCCACCACTCGGTGGAAAGGCGAAACTCCTCCTCTAACCGAGCTTTGCCATCCACCAGCTCGGCGACACGACCTTACAGCTCATCTGACACTTGCTTATCACCAACAAGCTGTTCGTGAAGTGCCTGCTCGCTGCCCTCCTTCTCCGGCACCGGCACCTTTAGCCTCCCATGGGTCACCTCCAAGTCCCCTTCGACCTGCAACTCTCCCAGTCATGATTTTTAAATGCTCCTCGAGCCCTGCGGTCACGTTTGCCACATGTTCAGCTAGCTCGTGTTGCATAACCTCCTTCACGAGCATCTTTTGTATTGCTTGCATCTCCTTGAGTCGATGCTCTAACTCGGCATTACGGCTGACCAGATTCTCACTACGGAGCAATGCGGCCTCGAGCGCGAGCTTACACTGCATGGCACAAATATAAAATTTTAGCACCCCAGACGACCACATTCGAATGCACAATTAAGCACTTACTTACCCGAACAGCTGCCACAACCGCTGCACAAGCACGAGAATCGTTCAGTGCCTCAGCCACACGAATCATCTCTTTTTCCTTGTACGGGGTACTCTGCACTTCCCCTTCGGGCAAGTTACCCACAAAGAGCTTACCACTACCCACAAAATGGGTACCTTCCTCTACATAGGACTGTGATAGTGGCTCCCTCTCCCTGCCTCAAAGTTCCTCCAGATCCTCATCCATCAGACCGCCGACTACCATCTTCTGCCACTTCATGGTCGGGGTTTCCTTTTTTGTATGGCCACTAACACCCCTCAGACAGGGGTTCAGTCCTGCGACAAGAGGTGCGGCGGGCGTCGAGCCAGACGCATCTCTCCCCCTCATATTCAGAAACTGCAGCTTTATTCCAACACTCTTCAAGGATTTGTAGCTATGCACACTCTCTACAGAATATGTATTTTTTGTCGCATGTACACAGGGCTCGCTATACTTCTTCACCGACCAGTATATGTCCGAGTCAAAGGTACCGTTCAAAATTTTCGTCAATACCTGGCAGTCTTTATTTTTATGACCGAGCACACGTAAAAGTGAAGTTTTGTACGATACCCTAGCAAGCGTCACACCTGCATGAAAACGAGCAGCCATTTAGACAACACGAATAACAAACTATAGCAACGTTCAATTACCTACTGCAAGACAAGTAACACACACTTTGTGTTAAAAACATTATGGTGTAAGCGACGATTTGGCCCATCGTCGAAATAAAAAGCCCCGGATACCAGGATTGGGTGCCGACACCAATAGTTACCGCTCGTAGGCAACTTAAAAATCTTGGGCTCACCTGACTTTCGAGCTATATAGTACTAGTGCCTCCACTTGGGCGCAGAAGTACGCATGACCCTCTGACACCTTGGGTCGGCCTCACCCTCTCTACCTGGGGCCGCCTTGGCTACTATCCTTCTCGCCTTAGCCGCGGTCTGGGTTTGTCGTCCCTCCCGACCCGCCCCCGAACGTGAACGGGTAATACGAGGCATTGCTGGCTCATTCAAATCCCCAGACTCATCAACCTCGTTCCCCGCACCCTCGGGGACCATATCTCACTGATGAGGACATCATCCCTTCTTATAAACAACCATAATGTCCCCACAGCCTATGTTCCAGCGAGGCGGTAATGACTGATTAATCAGTCGGGACCAAATCATAACTCGGTAAAAGTTACCGTTCATCTGCCCCGACACCCGCCCAAGCGAGTTCAGACATTTTTTATTATCAAATCATCTAACGGAAACCTCAATCCCGCATCAAACTGCCCATAGTAGATGATGCATTGATTGGGTGCCAACGTCTGGCAGTCTGGTCATATCCAATTACTACTACCACTAGCCTTCGCTCGCTCGTTGACCTCGTCCAAGTACTCCATCCTGATCCCCGAGCTCTTATACTCGGCTAATGAGCCATGCAACCTCCACTATAGAGGATAATGCCATAAGCTCTCAGAGGCCCCCCTCTCACGACAACTGATAATTGCCTCATGGGCTAACTCTCTGGGCATTCTCTCGTGTACCATGAAATTCATACACGCCTCTGCCCGTAAATCTCGCTAAACCAACGTTTCAGCCTCGTGGTCGTGTCTCCCCTCCCACTCAACGGGCACGGTATAAGGCGGTACGACCGTAAAACCCTCCGTCGATGATTCTTCCCCAGACACCACCATCCCTCGGCTTGTCTTTTCTATCATCGAGGTACACCGACTCGTGCTCGGCGCTCGTACGTCCCTGTACGAGCCAGGTACAAACGTCAGGTTCAACCTTAAAGTGCGAAGGGCATAATGGTCACATAGCCTACTAGGGCACCCTAGGGACATGCTACCCCTTAACCCTCACTGGCCCTGGTGTGGCCGCCAACCTAACTATGACTCCACAACGAGTAGCTCGATTCGCCCCGGGGTCACGGTCATTCCACTCTTACTGACGCCCAACGCTGTCACCACACCAACACCGGCTTCCCTACCATTTTGTAAAACCCCTTCTAGTCAGCAAAAACTCTTACCGAGTTCCTAAAGCTATTAAACTACTATACATTACCATAAATAAGACGAGTTAGCCCAAAAATAACTTACCGGTTAGCCTACGTGTACGGTTAAATAGCTCTCGCACCTCACCGATCGGCCGTACTCCAACACCACAGCGTTTGTGCAAAGTTTTGTTGCTTTCAGAAGGCAAGTTCAAACAGCAGAGAGGAGCTCAATGGTTCTCTTAATCCTCTTATATGGGAACACACAGAGAGTCACACCACATACCTTTTAGAGTCGCACCACACACAGAGCTCAACAGTCCTTTAATAATCCCGACCCACCATAATAATTTGAAACGTTCCCCATAGTGGTAGCAGTCACATCACACACTTTTCCACATATTAAATACTCCTCTCCCTTCCCAAGGCACTGACAAGCATGCTTTCACACACCTCCCAATATGGCAATCCACGCACACACGACCACATCACCTTAGCTCTCCCTCCCTACGAGCAAGACCTGAGGGAGGGGGGGGGGGCAATTGTAGGAGCACGCTCCCGCTAGCAACGAGGTGGAAGGTCGCCTAGAGTAGGAACATTCCAGCTAGGTCGCATAACAGGCCTCTTTGAACGACAAACAACACCATGGCGGAAACTCGGCCAACTATCGTAGAGCCATATTAACGACAACCCCGCGGTTAGCCCTGCCTGCGAGGAAATATGAAATCCCACGACCCTGAAAGGACAACTTAGGAATTGCCCAGGGAACGTGAGCAGGGGCACCTCTAGGTTAAACCCTCCCTATAAATAGAGGTAAAGAGGTAACCAAAACGGGGATCTTCTTCTTCTTCTATTGCCTTCTGTGTGGCTCTCTTCCAGAGATGATAAGCTAAACCAAGGAGACAAAAAGAAACCCAGAGAGAGTCGAGCGGTGCCCTCCTCCAGCATAGTATCAAGCCCGAAACAAACATACGTTCATTATTGTCCCCAAGAGGAATCCCGAGACTACACGTAACATCAAGGATGAGGATTCAAAACCACTTATTGGAAATGAATGTGTGTTATTTTACATTGGCCAAAGTAGGCATCTGGAATCCAAGCGGAGCTCAGTTTGCTAGCATAATGCGAAGTGATGCCATAGAGCCTGTCGGTTACAAATGGGAATGGTATGGAAATGAAATTAACTCAGAGATATAATTAGGTCATGGCAAGACTAGTTGCCCTGAAATTCTTTAAGAGATCTGGCATCGATTGTAATAAGACCTATTATCCGGTTATGGATGCTATAACGTTTTGATACTGATCAGTCAATTGTCGAGGACAAACTAGACATGCGGCTAATGTAATTACCGCGTATCTATATGGGAAACTAGATACGGATATCTACATGAAGTCAACCGAGGATGTATAAGCTTATGGAAGCAATTACGCCCGTCACACGAGGTGTGTATGTAATAAAACTGGACAAGCACACGGTGCTAAGTTGTTTATTGTCGTCTATTTCTTAGATATCTGTATCTATATAGGAAACTAGATGTGGATATCTATATGAAGTCAACCGAGGATGTATAAGCTTCTGGAAGCAATTTCGCCCGTCACACGAGGTGTGTATGTAATAAAACTGGATAAGCACACGGTGCTAAGTTGTTTATTGTCGTCCATCACTTAGATATGAACAACGACATCTTCTACCATCCCAATGGGGGGAGAAACTTCTAGGGTCATGACGCCATAGCTAGGAGGTGTTTTACTATAGTTAGTTGGGTATACTATACTTGATGACTAATTTACAGTAAACATTTTGGCTTGCCATAATTTTGATCCTACCCAAAGGCAGCGAAAGGAGATCAAGCACATTTTGAGGTATCTGATCGACAAGAAAAATTGGGGTCTGGTCAACCCAAAAATGGTAAACGTAAAAATATAGGGTTTGCAGATACAAAATACTTATCAGACCTGTTGGAAAAAAACCTTGTGGTTTTATCCTTAGTTTGAATGGTTGATATTTAAGTAGTCTATTTTGTACCACATTGGGTATGCAGGTTACACAACTCTAGATTATAAGTAAGAGTTTACTTATGAGTTGTAATGTGTGTGATTTGAGTTGTCTCCAACATACACATCATGAGGTGTGTCTTAAGGTATGACCCTTGGTGAAGAGTCGTGTCTTAAGGTGTGACCCTTGGTGAAGAGTCGTAACTTGAGGTGTGACCTCTTGGTGAAGAGGCACTTACTTGAGGTATGACCCTTGGTGAAGAATCACCTATACTCTATATAACCCAACTTCGTTTTCATTTTTTATAATAAGTTTTTTCAGAGTTTTCTTGAGTCATTTTCAAGAGAGAAAATAGACACAATCAAGGTTCGTTTGGCAAAGAGATAAAAGTGTTTTCTTCTCTCTGCGACTGATCGTTGTATCCTGGGAGACAGGGGCCGATTATATCCTACAAAGCACTGTGGCAGGGGAGAATCTATCTTAAGGAGATAGTGTGCATGCACTAGACTCGATCATATCCCGATAAGTGTTTTGATCTCTTTCTAATCTCCTTAACTTATTTTGATACTACCAATTTTGAACACAGGCTAACAACAAAACCCACATAGCGGCCATTGCCAAATGGATTATGTTTTTATGTACGGGGATACAACAAACTCTTGGAGATCAATGAAGCAGATGGTGTTAGTGACATCTTTGAACCACGAGGAAATTCCTGTACTTCATGAAGCTGGCAGATAATGATGGCTGCACTGCAAGATACATCACATCAACTGAAGATGTGGCATGTTTTATCCAAGATAAAGTAATGACTCTGTATAAAGATAACTCTGCTTGCATCATTCAAGTCAGTGGTAATTCTATCAATGGCGACAGAACGAAGCGCATTTTACAGAACTCCTTCCATACTTATAAATTACAAAAGGCGGATGGGATTGACGTTATTCAAGACATTTCAGAAGACAACTTTGCAAACCTATTCACGAAGACTCTTGCACCACTTACGTTCAAGCAGCCGGTACACAAAATTAGTATGCGAAAGTTTTTAGATCTCAAGGAGATCGATGTCAGAGGGAGTACTCTCATCCTGACATGGATACATGCGCGTTGTACTTTTTTTTCCTGATAGTGCAGTTTTTATCCTAGGAGATTTTACTAACTGGAGGTTTTGACGAGGCAACTTATACGCGTCCACAATCCATACAGGGCATAGGGTTGTACTCTTTTCTTGCAACACTTTTTGCCCAGGGGTTTTGCTAGACGAGGCAAGTCGTCCTAGTATGGAACACCCAAGGGGGAGTGTTAGGAGTTGGGTTCGGCCCAAGGTAAGAACCCAACTGGGTTAGGATGTTTTATTAGACTCCTAACAAAGCCCATATAAACTAGGGTTTATAAGGAGAGTTTTAGATAGAGTATTTAACCTATAAAAAGGTTAAGTAATTGTAACATATAACAACTTATCAATAATAGGCTCTTCTTTCATATCTATGTGTGTGTGTAATTGCTTAGTAGAATAGTTTACTAACTGTAAATGATAGTTTGAAGTTTTAAACATTATGGATGACAACTCAAGGTGTACTTCAACTGTCAGAGTTCCTTGAGTTCCTTCAACTGGCAGAGTTTCAAATAAAGGTAAGGTTCTCTAACGTGTGGTTTTTGTAGTTTTAAACATTAGGGGTGAGCACGAGTCGGTTTTTGGCCAGAACTGGACCCGAATCGACCTATATTGGTTTCTAAAAATGGTACCCGAACCAAACTGATTTGGACTTCACAACTGACCCGATCCGACCCGAACCGACAAACTTAAAGCTAAAACCGCACTGAACCGAACCGAAACCGCACCAAATTTACCATTCCCAAATCTTAAAAAGCCCAATGAATTATATAAGCTCCACTAAAATATGTATATTAGAGAAAATAAAATGAAAGGAACACATCTTTCTTGATACAACTATATTTTACTCACTTTACATAAAAAATAAAAAATAAAAACTTATATATTTATTAAAACAATGATAATAGTTTTATATGAATTCCAAACTACTAACGCTATATCTATCTACTCCTCCCTGAACTGCGAAGACTAGAGCAGAAAAGCGTGAGATTCTTTGCATTAATAGGCATTATATCATCTCTTCCGCCTGCGCAGAGTAACGGTTGAGAGCCGTTAGTAGGCTATTTGATATGTTACATCGAGAGTGGGGAGCATCAGAAGGTATTTGCATCGTTCGGGGAGACTATCAGGAGTCGATAGGAGTGGTTGGTCAGCCTGCACAGATCGATAGTTAGGGATCCAATGACCAGCCAATCCAATCTCTGACGTTGCTTCCTTCTCTCTAGATGGAGGAGCTATCTCCCCCAGAAAGTGGACTTGGGAATAGAAACTCTTAATGCAAGATACATGGCAAGTAACACAAGATAGAAGTGGAAATTTGGTTCAGTTTATACGGGTTACAAATATACAAAACCAAAAACCGAACCGACCTTGATCGGTTTTAACATTTCAACACAAAATTGAACCAAACCTCTTCCAAAAACCGACCAGATCAATTCGGTTTAAGCCGGTTAGGCTTTCTTGGTTTGTGCGCAACCCTACTCGACAGCGCTCATGGAACACCAAACGGAATCATAGATTAACATAATTCTAATGTAAAAAAGAACATTCATAGCAAGAAATTCATTTGTCGTATGCAACCCAAAATCAAAGGTACATAAGAGCATTAAAGAAACAAAATTGCCAGTTTCTGCCACTACATTAAAAGAACATTCTAAGAGTTCCACAAAGATAAATGAAATAAGTAAAGCTCATGTGCGGTTTCAAGCTCCAACAATTTCTGCTTCAACTTCAGGTACAGCAGCATCCTCTGCTGGTCTTTCCATTTTGGTACCAGTGTCCTCTGAGTAATCGCCATGAACCTGCAAAATGTTTCAAAATGTTGAATTTTACTGACAGATTAAACTTTTGCTAGATCTACATGGTTCATGAAAAAGTGAAAGTGGGGAAAAGTTTGGGTACAAGTGTCTCATTCTTACCTCCATGAGCTTTCCCAGATCAAATTTTGGGGCTTTCAAGATCTTCACTTTGCGGATGAAGACATTCTGGAGTGGGTAGATGCCCAGGGTTGCTTTCTCAATCTCTTTTCCGATCACCTCTGGAATGAACTTTAGCACTAGCTCTTTAAGGTCACAAGATGTAGCTTGGTTGACCATTATCTCAGTCATTTTCTGACGGATCTGAAAAATACAATAATAGAATGGAAGTCGAGGCCCAAATGTCAAGAAATCATTGTTAGCAAAATGAAGTGTAAAATAATGAAGACATTCTGTAGAAACAACGGCTAGATCATATTCAAGTGATATTTACCTGTCGGATCTGGCTAGATTGGGCATAACATGTGCGCTTCACTTGATTTGGACGTCTCTTGGTAAAACCGATACAGAACAACCGAAGCGTGTAGTTATCACTAGTCTTGACATCAACATGAGCCTCGATCAATGTTTGCCACTTGCGGACAAGTGAACGGAGTTTGTCTGTGGTGAAACTCATACCCTGAAAGAACAAAAGAGAATAATTAATGATATGTTGAGCAACAAACCATTCATTAGATTAATGAAAAAAAACTGTACCCAGAAGTTTGTCAGGACATTCCGCCCTTGCACATCCTCTGCACGTAGGCGAATTTTCTTGTAAGATTGGTCCTCATCATTCTGAAGGTCAGCCAGAGAAACCTCAAACACTCTGTTCTTCAGGCCCTCTGATGCAATCTAGACAAAAAAAAACAACAGAGAACAATTTAATCACAAATTTAGAAAGAAAAAAAAATGCACTAAAAATAATCTATACATGACAATATGTGCATAATGCAGCCTGGAAAAATACAAATAATACAGCCAGGTCTTAATAGAAGACTTGATTGTTGCAAATAGCAAGCAGGGCGCATCAATGAAATTCTAACTTGCAATGTCAGCCATTTTTTCACATGGTAAATCCAGAACAGATGTATTATTCAGTTGCAATAAAAAACTGAATAGTGCAAACAGCTCTTATTTACAGGAAGATGAATCTAATATTCTACAAGATATTCATATACATTCCATATTTCAACTGTTAAATGAAAATCACAACTTCAACACCTCAAACTTAATGCAAATATCAAAAAAATCCAAAATACACTTTATGCATTGATTTTGAGTTATTGCACCGAGATTTCATAGCTCCAAGTAATGCAAGCCTCTCAACATTATAATAAATAAAAAAGGTGGAGATGGAAAGATCAGAAAAGAATGTTTGGACAATGACAAGGAAGATAACAACGCAGAAATGCCGACAACAACATGAAACTTCAAAAAACAAGTTTTTGCTTATTAGGTAGACATATTGATGAGGTACGTAATGAATTACCTAAACCAACATTTTTTTAATACACCGTCCAAAATAATACTGTAAGAAACTCATCAAAATACTGATATTGGATGACTTGTGTTTATAGCTAGATTTTGCCTAAAAATCACAAACCTAGGGAACAGATAACATTATATCATGGCCAATTCAGGAAAACTTATAGGTGAAACTATTCAAGATTGATTCCACTAATTTGAGCTCTTTTCCAAAACACAATTTCAGGACTTCTAAACTATCATATACACAAACTTTCTCAATGCCCTCCACCAACTAAAACACATAAACTTTCCGTGATAGCCCTAACCCTCGATTCAGTAGATCAATCTCTAAAAATAAATATGCCTTTCATACATAGAAGAAGTCACCGATACTCATAATCTTACAGTAACCAGACATAAGAGCTCCAAAAAAATTACTCTTATTTTATATCCTAAGCATTGAATGGGTTAACACGTTTCTCATGATATAACGCAATATTTCCACATTTTAGACTCAATTCAACAAGTAAACACTACCAATTCTATCCACATTTCAGACTTATTTCAACAACAAGTAAACACTACCAATTCTATCCACATTTCAGACTCATTTCAACAACAAGTAAACACTACCAAATCTATCACATGGTATCAACAAAATTAAAAAAACTAATAAATCAGAAACCAAACCTTAGTTCCCTGAGTCCTTGAGACCAATGTCTTCCCCACAGATTTAACACTAAACATAGAAGGAGCCTTGACGTCATACCATTCCTTCTTAGCAAAAGGATCCACTCTGCGAAAACAAAACAACACAAATCAATCAAATCAACAAAAATCACGAAACCCCTTTGTTAAATCAATGAAATAAATTAACCCCAAACCCTAAAAACTTACACTTTCTTCTTCCCTCCCTTCTTTCCCTTGGAAATTCTCTTGTTCTTTCTGTAAAAAAAAAACAAAAAAAACCCAGAAAAATTAGGGTTAAATCGATTGCAGTGATGAAGTGGGACGTAGTAGAGAGAAAGGGGAAAAGAGGGTTTCGTTGGAGATTACGGACCCGACTGCCATGGTTGATGATTTGAGCTCGTAAAAGGTCGAGGTCGAGGTCGATAGTGTTGAAGATAGTTTCACCTCTCAAAACCCTAGAACTTTGAAGTGATTGTGTAATTTTATATTGCTGGTTCAAGACTATTTAGACCCTAGGTTTTGTACGTATTTACGAAAATGCGTTTTCCAAGTAAAAATAAGGTGGTGTTTCTTTCACTGGTGAATTTTTTTCCAGCTCTTTAGTTTTTGTTTTTTTGTTTTTTGCTGAAAAAAATCCAACAGTTGTGAGAAGTTTTTTTTTTCCAGCAAAAAACAAGCCTCTTGATGACGAAAATACCATTCTCCTCTCAACCTAAAATTTCTCATACCAAATTGAGAAGGAAAAAAAAATTGTTGCTGAAGAGAGAGAACTTTTGGGGGAATGAGAGATTGTTGTGAGGACGAGTCAGGTTAGTTGTTTTTTTTTTTTAATGTTTTTTCTTTCTTCTCTACTTTGTGGTTTTTTTATTTGATAAAAGAATTGTTGTTGATTTTGTGATTGGAGGTATTGAGATTTGTAGAAATCATGTTTGGGTTATGGTGGTGAAAAGGATTTTGATTTGGGTTTAGGGTATGAAAATACCTAATTTAAATCGATTTATGGTATGTCCATTGTGCTGCATATGGAGGTCCATAAGCTTCTTCTAGAGATAATCTCAGCGCTGCATCTAGGAAATTTTCATTCAAGTAAAACTGTTACAAGTAGTATCAACTACATCTAGGAAATTTTTAGTGAAGAGAATCTGTATTACAAATATTTACAAGGAAAGAAGGAAAGGATTGTGGGAATATAAGCTGGATAGGGTGGACATCCATATTTGTAGCAGTAAAGTGAGCAGCCTTATTCCCTTCCCTCGAGCTGAAAGAACAAGAATAATGCATATGTATACTGTAAACTGTCATATTTTTTAGCATATGTCCATTGTCCATTTTAGCTATATTGGCAGCAGATGCTCTTTCTTCAACTGTTAAATAGATGCTCTTTCTTAGCATATGTATACTGTTATGTTTTTGAGCATATGTAAACTGTTAAATAGATGTTCTTTCTTCAACTTAAAGATGCCTCCATATGCATGTCATAAAAGGCATTGAAGAATATTGAAGAGTGTCATTTACTTTTTAAGACAACAAATAATTACATAACCAAAGATTCCCCTTGCGCAACAAAATTACCGCCTTCCAGCAGTTCTAGTGACAATTCCTTGACCATCTCCTTGTACACAGTGACACTGTTAGCACTGTATGGCATTCTTTAGCAGAGCTTGTGATGCCTAACCAATCTTTTTAGGCAAGGCTATTGGTTGTTGGGTGCTAGTAAGAATCTCAATTAGGAATCATCATGGGTTTACTACCTTCTTTCTTGAGCTGGGAAATATGGAAAGCTAGATGCTCACATAGGTTTGATGAGGCCCCCATTAGTGCTGAAAATAATTTCAAGAAGGTCATTACATGGTTATAATTCTGCATGACCAAGTTAAAGATCGCAAAACATGGTGGGTTCTTTGAAATTGACAGCTGGCTCTTACAAAGATTGATCATGACATAGCTGACTCTTGCAAAGATTGATCATGACTCTTGCAAAGATTGATCACAACACTTACAACTTGCAGCGTCCAAGTTTGATCATGACACAGTTGACTTTTGCAAAGATTGGTAGTGATCAAATCACTAAGATGTTTTGGAGTTTGATATCTACATAGACAAACCAGAGATGCACTTATCTTAGATAAGCTTGGTGTAGCCGTTCTTAGAATTACTGCCTTCCAGCAGTTTTAATTTTGACTAGAAAATGGATGGAATAAATACTATAGCTATGTCTTTTCTCAGTTCAGAAATTAGATGGATTAGTCTCCATAACAATGTCTTTTCTTAGTTCAGATAATGAATGGAAAAAATCCTTTGAATGCAAAGGCTGTTCTTTGTTTCTTTTGTTTTATTTCCCAAGTTAGAAAATGGATGGGGAAGTTACAAAGAAGCTTATTGCAGCTACCTACTTGTAGTTTCTGTTTACTTATAAAATGGATGGGACAGAACTACTGCCTACCAGAAGATTCTGGTTACTCATAATTGTTTGGGGCATACAGTTAATGTTATATCTATTGACTCAAGCTCTGCAGGGTTGGCCGACTCTTAAAGCTCCAAATGAACACTATCACTTAGCAGTTAAGGAGGCACTTACATGTGTTTATTGTCTCTTGTGTTTACATTAAAGAAACTACTTTGAACTGTTGTTTCTTTCTTTGACTTGCCTTGGTGGTCTGCCTTTACATTGTGATATACTGCATGTGGAATATATTGCTGACATTTTTGTTTTGATTTGTTCATCAGGTTTTACCATGCCTCCAAAGAATAAGAAGGCTCAGCAAGAAGTGACTGGTGACCCAAGCCAAGATACTTCCAAACAAGCAAAGAAACTTAATGCTGAGATGTTGCACACTTTTATTGTATTATGCAAGCGTGAACTTGAAACAACTAAAGATGTGGGGTTTGGACTTTCGAAAGACTCTTGGACCAAGATTAGGGAGGAGTACAATGCAAAATTTTACCTAACTCGTGGACCTAAATATTTTAGTAATGTCTGGTTTTACCAAAGAGTGAAGTACAATGCTTGGACATGGCTTTTGATAAGAACTGGGAATGGTTTTAATGCAGAAACCTGTACGTTTCATCTTCCACCTGAATAGTGCGATGCCTTGATTAAGGTATAGTAGTCTTTCGATTATTATGTTCATATGTATAGTCATATTATAAATTTATGAATGTTTTTTTTTCTTGATACACACCATATACTGATACATACTTTACCGATCATCATTATGAACCATCTGGGGGTTCATTTCGTACTTGGTATGAAGTAAAGCCCTCCATCCCTCAACCAGAGCAATCTACGTCTTATCACTTTGCACAGTCTGTACCACAACAAATGCCATCTATTTTTCAGTCATAAAGTAGTCGTCACAGTGGGAAGAACAAACAAAAAGCTTAAAATACTTTGGATAAGTTAGATGAGTTGATTGAGGTTATAAAGACGCAGGGTGAGCGAGAAGAATTGGCAAAACAAGATACGCGCGGAAAAAAGCTTTTAGAAGTGTAGAGGCCTACCCTTCAATCTTACCTAAATCGAACTATCTCCAGTTCGAACTACCTCCATGATACATCCACGCATTCTCCACATGACTCCTCCGGTCAACATTGTCACCTACTTTACGAACTGATGAAAGACGTGGGTCGAGATCAAATAGAAAAATCTAAACAAGTCAAAGCCACATGTCTCTCATAAACTCAACAATTACTCAGTCTAAAATAACTAGTTGCCTGAGACTAATCAATTATGATTGTTTTAAGTCTAAATTAATAGGTCTTAAATCCTATGAATTAATGGTCAAAGCTGAACCTAGTTTATTTCGATACGATTATATAATGTCAAGCAAGCAATAGAAATTAAAGATAAAGCAAAGATAATTAACCCTGTGGGAAACCTTTCTTAGGAGAAAAACCCACAGGTCGCTATCGAATCACCCGATAGCTAAACAATCCACTATTGAAAAAGAATTACAAGAATTTAATCACTTACAGACTCGATAAGCACCTCCCATGGTTATCTCTCTTCCAATTAATCTTATTACAATCAATTCCGCGTCTGGCAATGCCTCGCTCCAATCTCACGTCGAGGCTCCTAATCTTGAATCGCTCAAGTTCTTCAATTCAGTTCTTCAATGCATGAAGAGGGTTTCTTGATAAATTAATTGATTCAAGGTTTGAGTGATTTGATTCTCTCTTGAATCTCTCAAAAGGATCTCTCTTCCCTCTAAAAAATCAAGCCCTAAAAAAAAGGTTATCAAGAAATGAGTATTTGAAAAAGGCAAGTATTCTTAAATAGAAAACATAAAACACGGGCTTTGTTCGAATAAAAATCAATCTATTCGAATAGTAATCTATCTTATGAAATTTATTCGAACAATAATTACTCTATTCAAACAGAGATGTAACTGTTGAAAGTTATTCGAACAACACTCAATCTTTTCGAACAGAGATGCAATTGTTGAAGGTTATTCGACCAACAATCAATCTATTCGAATATAAATGCAAATGTTGAAAGTTATTCAAATAAAAGTAATTTTATTTGAATACAATTCTATATGTTGCAAAGTATTCAAACAACATTAAGGGTAAGTATACCATTGAAGATCGAACTACCATTCTTATGTTGAACTATATTTCTATAGTTGGTTGTATCTTACGCTGCTGTTTTTTATGTAGGAATTAATTGCAAAGTGTCGAGGAAGGAATCTTTTATAGACGCCGTTGCCAGGGAAGGCACTGAGCTCGAAGCTGTTCTCAAAGAGTTAGAGATAAGTAGGTTCAAAAGGGTAGCTAGTAAGGACGAAAAGGTCAGGAGATCACAAGCGAAGAGGAGAATGGCTGGGAAAACTCCAGGCTCTATGGAAGTGGAATTGTTAACTCATGAACTAAGTACGCCTTTGAAGTTCGTACGGCTCAATAAAATGCCAGATGGTCCAGTGGACATGGCCACTGTCTCCAGTACTGTTGTACGGAACCTTGCGAAGAGGAAGGCCAGAAAAAGGGGGGCCTCTTCTCGTTCTGTTACGTCGGACAATATGGACGACGGCAGTAAGAGGAGGAAGGTAACTTCTTCTGCGAGGTCGCAGGTGGAGCTAGTGGAGAGCGATAAGATCGTTGAGGGGGCGGATTTGAGGCCGCGGTTTAAGGTTGAAGCTGGTCTCCTCGAGGAACAATGTCGAGCTAAAGATCGAAAGAAGATGGTTGTTGTTGGGACGATGAATTTAAGAAGGTTAGTAAATAGTTGGTTTTGTCGATTTTTTTTATTTTTTATTGCTCGAGCTGACTTATTTCTTTTTTCAGTTTGCTCGCGCTCTGAGGGGGGTTCATCTTGGTTTCCAGAACAGGTCAATTGAGCTGGAAAAGAGGATTTCCCAGCTCTAAGGAGAGAAAAACCAGTTGGAAGAGAAACTGACTCGGGAGAGGGAAGCCTCCTGAGTTATTTCTAGACCCAGTATTAATCGTACTACAGTATATGCGATTAACACTGGGGGCGATGAGATGGCGAAAGATGATTGGAGGAAACCTTTCATTATTTATCTCGGTCATGATAACTCATACAACGGGCCACTACAAGATGATCCACAGCAGCGCAGAAACATCATCGAGAATTCAAAGCGCTACATAGTCCAACCAAACGGCGATCTCTTCAAACGCTCAGTCACTGGTCGATACCTCAAGTGCCTCTCTAAGGAACTTGTCGACAACATGCTTCAAGATCTATATAAAGGAATCTGCGGATCCCATACCGCAGGACGAGCTCTTCCTAACAGAGCTATTACCCAAGGAGTGTTCTGAACAGGGATGCGGAAGCAAGCTGAAGAATACTCAAGGAAATGCGATGCATGTCAGCGTCAAGGAAATCAAATTCGGTCCCCTGCCCTCGAACTCCATGCCAGTAAGGTATACTGGTCATTCAAGCGATGGGCACTTGATCTCGTTTGTGAATTCCCTAATACTCTGGGTAATAGAAAATTTCTCCTTGTTGCCACAGATTTCTTCACTAAATGGGTCGAAGCAATTCCTCTATGCAGAACTCGAGAAGAAGAGGTCATTTCTTTCATTTGGCAGCATATCATCACAAGATTTGGTTATCTACATTTGATCCGTATCGATAACGGTCCTCTGTTCGTTAGAGCAAAGGTCGTAGCATTTCTCAACAAACACAACATAATCCATTCTCCATCAAACCCATACTATTCCCAGGGAAACAGGCAGACGGAGATCACAATCAAGATCATCGTAGATGGTCTTAAAAAGCGCCTTATGTTACAAAAGAAGGGCAACTGGATACGTGAATTACCTCACGTCTTATGGGCTTATCAAGCTACGCCCCGGAAGTTGGCACAGTGCTCTCCTTTTCTACTTGCCTATGGAACTGAAGCAGTCATCCCAACGAAGTACCACCATCCTGTGAGGGACCACGACCTCACAGACGAAGAAAATGAGCTCGAATTGGCTTGCAACCTCAATTGGATCGATGAGACACGAGATCGAGCTATCGCAAATCTTGGTCGATGTCATCAAACACTGGCAAATTCATACAATAAACGAGTTCGCACTCGGGAGTTCGCTATCAACGACTGGGTCTTTCGAGAAATCCCAGATAACAGAAAAGATTCACATGCTGGGAAACTAGTAGAAAATTGGGAAGGTCCTTTCATGGTCATAGGGCGAACTGGTCTGGGTTTATACTATCTCATGACGAAGGCTGGTAATAAAATTCTAAATCCATGGAATACAAGAAAATTGAAGTTATATCGACGCTGAACAGCTCCTCCGTCACAAAGCAATGTTCAATCCACCTCGAGATTTCACCTCCAATGTATGTACAAACTCTTTTTAATTAATGAAATCTCATTTTTATCACAAGAATCCTTGCTATACAGTTCTACTTCATCTCCATCCAAGGGTCAAAATGCAGTCTATCCTAACCCGATCCCTAAAGGTAAACCACATCCAACATTGGAAATGGCATAGATGATTGGAGGAAACTTTTTATTATTTATCTTAGTCATGATAACTCATGCAACGGGTCACTACCAGATGATCCACAGCAGCGCAGAAATATCATCGAGAATTCAAAGCGCTACACAGTCAAACCAAACGGCGATCTCTACAAACGCTCAGTCATTGGTCCATACCTCAAGTGCCTCTCTAAGGAACTTGCCGACAACATGATTCGAGATCTACATGAAGGAATCTGTGGATCCCATACCGCAGAACGAGATCTTGCTAACAGAGCTATTACCCAAGGAGTGTTCTGGCCAGGGATACGGAAGCAAGTTGAAGAATACTCAAGGAAATGCGATGCATGTCAGGGTCATGGAAATCAAATTTGGTCCCCTGCCCTCGAGCTCCATGCCAGTAAGGTGTACTGGCCGTTCAGGCGATGGGCACTTGATCTCGTTGGTAAATTTCCCAATACTCCGGGTAATAGGAAATTTCTCCATGTTTTCACAGATTACTTCACTAAATGGGTCGAAGCAATTCCTCTATGCAGAACTCGAGAAGAAGAGGTCATTTCTTTCATTTGGCAGCATATCATCACAAGATTTGGTTGCCTACATTTGATCCGTATCGATAAC